>JAVJIF010023811.1:0-15000 GCA_038442645.1 Agave tequilana
AGAAGGGTTGTGTGCCATGGAGTTACCGAGGTGCTTGCTGGTGGTCATGACCAGAGTAGGGAAGTGCGGCACTGGGAGTGGGGGAAGGAAGAAAATAGATTAGAGTTTTAGATTAAGTTTAGGGTTAAGAATAAGTGATTATAGTGGATGAAATGGGGTTTGGGTAATGGGTTTAAGGGTATTGGGCTTGGGAATTGGGTATAGAATAATGGGTAAAGGGAACAAGGAAATAGAAAAAAATAATATAAGAATAATAATAAAAGTAATAATAACAATTTGAACAATAATAATCAATAATAATACATACTAATAACAATCTGAAATAGTTAATAATGATATTAGTAATTCATAACAATTAAAATAATCTTACTAGATAATAATTAATTTCATAATACAAAAAATATATAAATACATGTATTAAAATGGTAGTATTATTATTAGATCATGTATTACAAATACGAGTATTACATTCTATCCACCTAATAAAAATTCGTCCTCGAAATTTCGATAAAACAGGGTATGATAATAATCAAGTTAAAAGATAAGATAAAGCTTTCACGTCACTTCTCACTGCATCAAGTGTAACGGTCCCAGAATATTCTTAGTTAATGTAAACATCATTATTTCCCAATGGATTATCTTAATCATATCTAATTTCTTGAAAATTTCTACAGCATCTCCTCTGTATTTATCACTTGTCCAAATACAACATATATCAATCTCAGTCCCCATTGCTTATCTCAATCCAAATACATGTATGACAACTCAACCATCACCCACGCAATGAAATAATACAATTTCGGCTCGATATCGCCTACTTATAGGAAAGCACAATAACATAAGTTCGAGAGTACCCCTCTCGGCCTTCACAAAGTAATACAGTATTAAAATAGCTTCAACTTATCATGATCATCCCGATTAACTCAATAATACACTATCTCTGAAGACGACTTGAAGTGAAACTACTTATAACATATCTCCCAACATATTCTTACAAATCAGATATCTATCCCCATATAATACATATTATCTATAAGCACAAGTACTCGAGAAATACAACATGGTTAAGTTACATATAAAGAAAATAGATTTATACTAAATGGGTTCCAAGTGAATTTTTCACGCAGCTTAACCAGGTCCCTGCCTCATCGCAACCTGCAAACAAATTAGTCTGTGGGGGAATGAGCTCAACAGCTCAGTGAGTAGAGTCCAAAAGAAAAGTCAATAAATGGTGAAAATAATCGATAAGAAGCATATCAGGCAACAGAGCAATCTAGATGAATAAGAAAAATAGGAAGTCGATAACATCTCAGAAGATAACAATCAAAACAGAATCTCTGAAATCTTTGGGACGGTCTGACTCTTTTGGCCCTTTACTCCCTTTTAGTTTTCTTAGGTTACAATTTCGCATATATTTGTAGAGTCTGTGAGTTTAGTAAAACATTAACTCAGTAATTTATAATTTATTATCAAGTTCAACTTACGTATTCACAGCACATAACACATGTGTTTCATGTACCAAGCACAAGGGTGCGCCAATCACATTCACATTATAAAAAATTATAGTTTATACATTCAGATAATACACATGCCACATACTTATATATCACATGATTACATCACCCCTTTCACAAAATTGACATGCCATACTTAATGAGATACAAATCATGCATTATTCATGTGCATATATAAATCCTAAATAAAATGTGAGATTCTCCGTTTTCTCCTCCTACCGGCTCCCGTCCAGCCCTTCCTCCACACACACACACACACACACACACCACACACACACATATAACATAACACCGTCTTCCCTCTCCTACTAGCTTTCGCCCGACCCCTTCCTCCATATATTATATATAAACATTTACACCGTCTTCTCCCTCCTACCGGCTCCCGCCCGGCCCCTTCCTCCATATTATATATATATATATATATATATATATATATATATACATATATATATATATATATATACATATATATATATATATATATATATATATATATATATAACAAACATTAACACCATCTTCCCCCTCCTACCGGCTCCCGCCCGGTCCCTTCCTCTATATTCGAATGAATGTATCAGACGTATGTGCACGTACATGTAGATAACAACCAATATATCAGTAATACAGAGAACTAACGAATTGTTATAGTTCAATTTATAGCTTATCACTTTTATTTCGAAGACATGCATATACAAAAGTTACAAGTTAACACTGTAATGACCTATGCCATGTATATAGATCGAGTTCTCATTCACATTACCTGTATTCAATCTTCTAGATCATACTACTTATATTTATATAGCTCCAATGTGAAACACACGGTCAAATTTATATAAAATCCTAGGTGCATATACATTTTCAAATACACATGCCACCCACATTTATATAATTTATTCAACAACACACCAAGCAAATTTTTATCATTCTCAATACTCATTCTTGTCCTATAATTAGGTCTTGCAACTAGTTATGGTTCTGATTTCATACCTTCGTTATTTGGTTAATGGAATTGACTATACTACTATTTATGACCGAAATCTTAGTCTGCTTGGAGTTTATAATAATCCACTAGGTCCACACTTGAGCACATCATTTATTTCACTAAAAGTGCTACTGAAATTAAGAATACAAAATTCTCTAGTTAATTCTCATCACAAGTTATTAATTAATCAATAATTGAAATTAGAATACAAAATTCTCTAGTTAATTCTCATCACAAGTTATTAATTAATCAATAAATTCTACGTTGATTCTTTAAATTTACAAGGAGTTATGATTCACTAACTTCTTACTAGTATTCTATGTATTATGATAGTCATTCTAATCACCAAATTTGACCATTCTATTTGTTTACAAATTGGTATTTTCAAAAGTATGAGTTTACTCACTTAAATTAGAAAATCCTTGATATTGGGATGACTCGAATACAATCCCATGTAGTTGATATTGGGATGACTCGAACACAATCCCATGTAGCAATTACTTATAATCATGTTCATATCCAATTCTACCTACTATTCACATTTACTTAATTTAAGAGTTCTAGTTTACTCAGCCGATCGTTGACGTAATAAGACGAGAAGTCTAAAACAAGTACCAATACTAGACACTCTCTTCAACAATAGATCCATAGATCTAACTTGGCTACATCAAGTAAAAGTTCATATAGTTTCTGATACCTCAGTTAAGTTTTTTATTCGTTCACGGATGGAGGGTATGAGTCCTACTATGGTCGTATTTAAATCGGGGTCTATACGATACTACAATTTCTTAGTTACCCAGCTAAGAAAACTCAAGGACTTAAGGTTCATGTTCCATCATATGTATACATCTATGGCAATACTCTGATAGTAATTTTAGACACGTTAGTCATTAAAAACTGGACACGATATAGTCGCCTGAATATAAAGGATTACACATACACTGAACATAGCACGACACACATATGAGTCAGAACTGGAAGGAGGGAGAAAAGAACCTTGCAATGGACGAGGAAGAAGTTTCTCAACGTCACAAAATTTTAGTGGCTTTACAACAACAAATCCTTAAATAACATCTCCAGGACTCCATGATACTAACTACTACTACGGAAGAGTCAAGGTTACATTAACTTGTTAAATATACGATAATGTATCTTTCTGATAATGGTAAAAGCATAGAAAGGAAATGATCCTAGAATTAGATTGCCTTTCTTGGACCGTATCGGAGCTCCAAATACAAGAAAATAGGAGCGTGCCAGAAACAAATTTCAATTGTAGATCTTAAGATAGATATCAAATTTTGATTTCCAAATTGATGACCGGACATTAAGGAGTAACAAGGTTACATAGTATATCGAGTGACTCAAATATGATTAGTCAAGAGGGTGTCCACTTGTCAAGATTCACTTATAGGTTAGAAGGCATAAGAGTATACTTAGATTGGCCAAAATTATCTCACAAAAAAAAAAAAATCAAAAGAGAAAAGGCCCATTTCATAAGGAATAAACCAGTGGTATTGAATTGGAAATAAGTAGGACTCGAGCTTGGACTATATTACAATATTGCCGCGAACTCGTTCTACAGTTCAACCCAAAGTATTGGACTTTGAGACTTGTGTAGAAGCTATATACGCATACAAGATTATAAGTCTTCTACGTTTCTTAAGGGTACCTAAGTGATACTAGAGAATTAAAATTTTCTCATGCAATAGCCAGAATCAAAAGGGAAAGAAGGTCGATCAAGCATTGGAACAAATGGTTAATTATAAGGGATTTATGTAAAGGTTGAATTCTCTCGATATCTATTCTTTTTTTTTTTATATAAAAAAAATTCTACTCTTAGAGTATGCCACACTTTAACCTATTTTAATTCCTTTCATATCTGCTTTAAGTGAATGAAACCAAAAAAATCAAATTGAGTAATAAATTGAAATCACGTCAACTATATTTGTCATCAATCTCACGAAATAGTGTAAATGAAGATATATTCCAATCACGCCATATGGTGTAACCGTAAACGAGTACTCCGGTCTCAATCCTATATATATATATATATATATATATAATATATATATATATATATATATAATAATTTTTTTATTCATTTATTTAAGCTTCCTCTCCCTATTTCATTAAAATTTCCCTTTTATGAGCTATGGTTCGAGTACCGATTAAACTTCGTTAACACATGAGTCTCAATTAGCCATGATTAAATTATTTTACTCAAGTTTGTTTCGATGATAATCGTTGTATATGCAAGAACTATGAATCACTATTATCAACATTTAGCAACCACAAGTAATCTACTTGTCAATATATAATGCCAATTCAAACTTCGTATAACAAGAGAATTCATTTCATCAACCAACCAAGAACACATGATACGCTAAATTAACTATGCACACTTAATCCAAAGTTTTCTAAAGGAACCACACTACATGCTCACCATCCCACTCAATCAACTAAATCATGTGATCCAAGTCTCTAATCACAACAACTTAATTGATTTAGGTAAAATTTTTAGTAGAACAAAAAAAAAAATCAAATTATAATAGGTTCAAGAAGACTCACTCACAATAGTCTTTTCAGAGAAGAAAAGAATTCAAAATAAGAGTTAAGGAAAAATCTCCCTCACCTCAAATAGAGCTAACACCCATAAGTTGGGGTTGCCCTCCTGCATGTGCTCCACCTGCTCGCCCGCGCGCCTCACGCGCCACCGCTTACGGCCGCGCGCTTCGTCGCCTACAATCGCGCGCTCCACCTGGAGCTGGCGCCCATATGAACCAGAGAGGGAGGAAGAGAGAGATAGAGAGGAGAGAAATTGAGAGTTGGAGAGAGGGAGATTTTGTGGGGGAAATGAGATGGGGGCTTTGATTTCAATCTTGGGGAAATTTTATTTCTTCCTTTTTGGTTTCTTCTCCAGATCTGAGAACGAAGCCATGAGATGCAAATGAGAGAGAAGGGGGGTTAATAATTGTTCCCTTTTCCACAAACACCGTATATTAATATATATTACCATTTTACAGCTTCTCCCTCTCTCCACATCATGCCACATGGACACACAAGATCCAACCTAAATCTTAGCCATCGATCACAACCCTACATGCATACCTACCTCACTCTACTAATTCCTCAACAATATAATATTATGATATTTCAAATGTATTAAATTGTATTTTTCTTGTATTTTGTCAATATACTCATACACTATTTTAATACATATATGAACAAACACAATATAATATGTAAAATTATTATATATATATATGTGTGTACATGTATTCGTACAAGGATGATCGTATCCCGTAAAATTTTTCACATACAAATAACACATACACATATGTATACAGACACACAAATTTATCCCACTTCAAATTTCCTGCAAATTTCTAAAGTCCATTTTTACATAAGATTAATTTAATCATCACCTCGGATAATCCTGTATAAATTTTATTAATTAAAGGTTAAAATATTAAATCGAGACTTTTAAAAATCAGAGTGTTACATCAAGGGTCCACTACGCTTCCGCGGCGCGCTCTGATTTTCTGACGTCGATTCGGATCAAAGGATAAATCTAAGAGTCAATATCGAAAAAGTGAACTTGAGAATCAAGAAGGAAATAACTATTGACGGAAGTCAGAATCAGAAACATCAAAATCAAGAGAGAGATTTGCAAAGGAAGGATGGTTGATTCCCTGTGAACTCAATACCATTGTGTGAATATTATATGTCTATATTGTAGTGTAAATATAACATGTATCGGGTCACAGGTATGAACTTGGTCCGTTTAATTGCGAACCTGACTCTAATACCAAGAAAACTCTATCACGCCCCACTTCCCAAAATATATGAAAATGGAGTCGCGAAGAGTGTCGGTGACGTATATACACGAGGAGAATACCCCACGTACACACGCTAAACCTAAAGTAACCTGAATAAGCTATATAATCACTAGGATACATCAAAATCACTGCAACATTACATATAATGTCTACACATGATCTTAAATGAATAAAAGAATAAAACAAGCAGTGAGTCCAATATAGAGAATCGAAGGGAACAACATGAGTAAAAGAAAGAAAACCAGAATCGAATAGAAAGAAACTCCGAGTTCTTACAAAGCATACGAGCTCATCAACACCTGATCAATAAAATCAAACATCCAATCTAGATGTGCAAATTTAGGGTCGTCAGAAAGCGACCCAATGAGTGTATAAGAAAAAGGGAAAAGATACATGTGCATATAACTGTGAGCATATGATGATAATATATACGGGAATAAGAAATGGCATGAGTAAAAACAATACTAAGAAGATAGTATGGTATTATGAATATCAATCAGTATAGTATAAGTATCATGTTACATGTAACACCTAACTTTAAGAGTAATGAGATCAATCTGGTATACAATCAGGTGTCATGTGTCCATCATAACTTATATATCAGGTGTCATATCATATGTATATACGTGACAAGTGAACATAGTCAGTCAGTATGAAATTAAGTAGTTTATCATTATTAGTTATGTCAGCGAATACCAATTTTCACATGTAATAGACGTATCTCATACTACGCCTATCACACGTATCATCAAAGTCCTATGTTCTTGAAACTGATCAGTTGGAGATATTATCCATACTTTAGGTGGGTCTCGAACATACCCGGGACCACGGCCCAGATGCCTGGCGCTAACCAGACATTACTGCTAGGTACTACAGTAACAATACTCACTGTGAAAACAATAGAACAATATCAAACGGGATATCATTCATCTCTCAGAACCCTGTAGTGGAATCGTAAGTCGGTTGCGCAACCTGTATCCTAGGTCCACCCAAAATACATACAGATGTTGTCTCCTCTATCAATTTTCCCAATCCCAATATAAGTTATCCATTTACATTATTATTTAGTTCAGTTAAAATAATCAATATCCATGTTACCTAGAATACTAAGACGTTACAGTGTCAGTAACAGTACAGTATATCAGTAAACAATAATCGTATACACTGTGAAGTAATAGGAACATTACAATATCAGTAACCATGTATACGATGAATAATAGGACTGTACATGGTGTTACGGTCTAACAATATTTTCCCAGTGATTAGGTAATAAAAATATTACCAATACAGTCCTGCACCATCTAGTCAATGTACAATCTCATATAGGACTGATCAAGATCTAATCCACCTATACTGGATATAACAGTAATGAATCCATCAACTCATAATCTGAATACAGTCATCGGGAACATACATATCAAGTCCGTGTTAGAGTAACAGATATGGTAAACAGCCAGTCCTATAAACAAGTAATTAGTTCCCTCATCCTATTCATTTTACTCTAATACTCTAAGTCATCGATATGTTCGAATCTAAATAACAAAATAACTACAAGTTCTAATACATCTAATCAAATCCCCACACTCCAATCTGATCAAAACTATCACACACTCTCACTTCTATCAAGGTCAATTACGAGATGCATATACCAAAGTAACAATCCAATTGTATACATGTATAATCCACTAGTTCTGACCAATCCAATTAAATACATGTTTCTCAACCCAAGGTCAACTCCACTCCAATCGACTCTACTGACAAGTCTAAGTTCAAGATCCCATCATTTAATAAAGAATCTCAAAATTAATCAATCATCAATATCCAACTAGAATTTCACCTGTTTTACCACCAACAAAAAATAATCAAATCTACTGATAATGCCACCCAGATATCCACTCGTATAACTACTATCATGAACCAGTCAAATTCAAGATCTAAATCTGATTATAGTTTAATTTACATCACCAATAGTTTCAATCCCAAAATGATAACGAATCCACATGGAATGATAAAGTAATAATGTCTCAGAATAAAAAACACAGAATCCATATACATTGACACCAGGGATATATTTGATCCATCATCATTGAATTACCCTACTCTCGCATAATCTAATAATCCATGACTACCACTATTCTACAGTATATCCGTAAAATTCACCATACAAACTACTCTGATCCAATCCACAATTCAAGTCATATACAATTACAATATAGTCTTCTAACTAATTCAAGTATTAGCATACCCAATAAATCTAATAATATCAAAATACATAAAGAGAGACTACCAATCTCAGTGATAAATGCTTATCTCAAATCAATGATGATGTATATATAGTCCAAGTATCAACTACTGAACACTAACTCCAAACATCAAGTCAGCAATCTACCGAATATATTCCAATCTCAAAATATTACTACACGGGTACAGATATCAACAAAGTGAGCATCGTAATGAATAGTAAAAGACATGTACAAAAAAATCTGAATGTGATAATAATTAAACAAAATGTAACTTAACGAAAACTGATAAATTATTCACTGATAATGATTAATAGCAATAATGAAAGGTAAACACTCACATGAAATGACACAGCTTTGGATCCAAATCACCGTCTGGTCTTCACCGCACGAACCAATACAGATCTCCGAAGCATCTTGTGGGTCAATCTTCGAATCGCCAGTGTATCGGGTTTATAACGGGCACAAATCTGAATCTCCTGTTACCAATTTTGGGTCGCACAAACGAGTTCGAATTGCAGCAATACGCAACCATACGTACATGATACACAAAAACAATATATATATACATGATTATTCACACACATATATATACTAACACGTACACATACATATACCCATGCATACTCATATACACACACATTCACACACATCTTAAACAACACACATGCAATTAATACACACATTATTACACAATTATAAACACACATTAACACATACACCATGCATGCATAAACTCATTCATACACAATCACATACATGCATGCTAATATAACACAAACAAATATATATAGAAGGAGAAAGCGGAGATTAAATTCACGGCAAAGGGGAGTTCTCACAACCAAGGAAGGGTTCGCCGACGGCGATCGACGGAGACGAAAGCTGCGGAGGAGCAGGTAGGCTCCAGAGGTTGCAAGGGGCTCCAGTAGGGGGTGACCACGCTCGCCGATGGAAGAGTTGGGCAGCACCATGAGGGGGTGATGGCCATGGAGGATGAGGCTTGGGGGTTGTTTAGAGATGGGAGACCTGGCGCCTGGGCTGGTTTGGTGGCAAGGGCGTTGCACAAGGAGGCAAGGGGGTCTGGCTCAGTTCATGGGGGAGGATGGGTGGAGGTGCAGGGTGTAGGGCTTCCGTGAGTTGCCAAAGAAAGAGATAGGAGGTACAGGGTACTGTTCACAGCGGAGTTATGGAGGAGAAATTGGGGGGAGGTGATGGTGCAAAGGGTGTGTTGGTGCTGGTGCAGTTAATGTAGGAGGCAGGGGTGTGTGATGGTGATGTTGGGTGTTGGTTCAGCCAAAGAAGGGAAAAACCCGGGGTTACAGAGTTCGGCCTCGGCAACGAAGAGGAGGGAAGAGGCGCGCTGGGAGAAGGTTTGTGTACCATGGAGTTGCCAAGGGGCTTGCTGGTGGTCACGACCAGAGTAATGGAGTGTGCGCTAGGAGAGGGGAAAGGAAGAAAATATATTACGATTTTTGATTAGGTTTAAGGTTAAGAATAAGTGATTGTATAGTAGATGAAATGGGGTTTGGGTTAATGTGTTTAAGGGTATTGGATTTGGGAATTGGGTATAGGATAATGGGAAAGGGAATAAGGATATAGAAAAATAATAATAAGAATAATAATAAAAGTAATAATAACAATTTGGACAATAATAATCAATAATAATTACATACTAATAACAATCTAAAATAGTTAATAATGATACTAGTAATTCATAACAAGTAAAATAATCTTACTAGATAATAATTAATTTCATAATACCAAATATATATAAATACAGGTATTAAAATACTAGTTTTATTATTAGATCATGTATTACAAAATACGGGTATTATTCATATATGAGTAAGCTGAGGTTGTTATTAGAAACTGATGATGAAACTAAAGGGTTATGTTTACAGTGGGTCTTGTGCATGCTCGAGACCATGGTCTAAGGTATTCCGTTGCTGGTGTAGAAAACTGGCCACAAGGCGTACAATAGGTGGGTCTTATTTATATGCCTATTCAGAAATGTAACATGAGGTAGGCCACCAGCGCTCCCCTCGGAACATCTAGAGGCCCTCATGTAGAACCAGAAGTTTTAGTTGTATAACATAACTAACATCACTGTAAACATATTCACCACTTGAAGTCTATCAGTTTTCCCTTACCTGATGTAGATTGACCTTTTTATATATTTTTATTATGTAATTATTATATTACAGGAATAGCAGGAGTGGGATAAGCTCGGGAGTTACAGGAGTAATTGAAGTACATAAGTACTAGAAATATAGGTCACTATATATAATACATGATAGAAGGACAGGATTCCCGAAATACGATAATCACAAGTTAAGTAGTAATATAACAGGTGGCAGGTGATAAGTAGCATAAAACAAATGATAGGTGATATCATAACAGGAGGCAAGTGTTAAGTAATAGCATGTTAGGTGTCAGGTAATCAATATAGCAAGTGATAGTATGTCAAGTAATAAGTATAGTAGATATCACTATCATGTGTCACAATACAGGAAAAAAACTGATACAGGAGATTGGCACGAATATAAGAAAATAGTTCCGATACAAGGGATTAGTACGAATACAGGAAAACAGTACCGATACAGGAGATCGGTACGTATAAAGGAAAATAATACAATTTGGAAAATAGTATAAACACATGTTTCAAACTCTTCACAACCATCAAGAAAAGAATAACAGTCACATTATCAAGCGGTAAGTGGGCAAGCAAGCAAGTGAACATCCAAGCAGAGTTAATCAAAGCTGGAGCAAAGCTAACGTACATCACTAGACGCCATCACGTTTGGAGTGATTACCGCTTGCGGCGAAGCTAATGCTCGCATGTGGTGGTGGGTAAACCACTCTGCATCACCCATGATGAAGCCGCGCCTACAGTGTAACTACACCTGGATGGAGTTAGCGGTAAAGAGCTGAGCGCTAGACTCGCCTACCAGGCCAAGTTGAGAGACCTAACGGTCTATGCGCCCAAAGGGCTGTAGAGAGACCATAAGGTCTAAACGCACTCCCAGTAGTTACCACGAAACCCAGAGGGTGTAAGAAATAAAACTTATTAGGTAGCCAACCCGGGGATTGGGCAGGAGCCTGAAGGCAGATTAGGTACCTACAGAGGTGTTAGTATCAAACACACTCATGTAAACACAATAACAACTAAGTTATTAGTAGAACGGTGAAGCCCGGAGGCTGAATGTAGAGCCTAAAGGTTGACTTAGAGCCCGAAGACTAAACGACCATGAAGGCTCGGCCACACATGATAATAAAGTAGAAATAGAACACATCATAGGCAGTGTACACGTATAGGTATAAAACTACACTACAGCAGGCATTCGTCACACAGATACAAATACACGTGCCATAGATATATGTACACACTCACACCGATACAAATATACTAGACCGGTATATTTACATGCTTCCACATATACAAATACAGCAATCCCAATACATTATAAATATTAAATGCCCATCGAAGCAGGGTACCCAAAAAAGGCGAAAACACTCGCCTAAATCTTCAAAAAATGCCGTAAATTCTGGAATCTCAAAACATGTGCACGAGGCACACCCACCAACACCGGGAGAGAGAGTATTCTGTAGAAAGAAAGAGCTAGAGAGAAAAATAGAGAGAGGTTAAGAGAGAAAAAAGAGAGAGTTTGCAGGAAAGAGAGAGACTAAGAGAGAGAAAGAGGGAGAGGAAAAGATGGCCGGCCATGGCGGACCAGAGGTGGCCGCTGGCAGCTCTCAGACATTGGAAGAGAGAGTGAGGGAGGAGAGAGAAAATAAAAGCGAGAGAAAGAGAAGAAAGAGAGGTGGGAGAGATCTTGGAGAGAGAGAGAGAGAGAGTAATCAAAGAGGAGGGAGAGAGGCTAGCAGGCCAGCGGCCAGCCAGGTGGCGCGGTGGCGCTGGCCGCCACAGCCACAGCCACAGCCGCTGGGAGAAGAAGAGAGTGGTAAAAAGAAAAAGAAGAAGAAGAAGAAGAAGAAGAAGAAGGAAAATAAAAAGAAGGAGGTAGAGGTCAGCGACGGCGGTCGTCAGAGCTGGGGACGATCGGCGACGACCGTCAGATCTGGACGGTGGTGATGGCTGATCTAGAAGAGAGGTAGAGGGAGAAGAGAAAGAGAGAGAAAGGGAGTAAGAGAAAGAGAGGAGAGAAAGAGGGAGATCGGTGACACTAGGGATCGGGGAGGTCGTCGATGAGCGAACGGTGCAGCGATAGTGGCCCAGAGCGATGGTCGGCGGCTGAGGAGGGAGAAGGGAGAGGGGGAGAAGAAAAAGAGATGGAGAGAGAAAAAGAGGAGAGAGAAAGAGAGGGAAAAATGAAAAGAGAGATGAGGTGATGGGGACAACCCACATAGGCGCCTGGTGGTTGGGGAAAAAGAAGAAAAAGGGAAAGAAGGAAAGAAAGGAAAGAAAGAAAAGAATGCAATAATAATATTATTTTATTATCAAAAATATCGACTAATCCAGACAAATCCCCAAGAATACACAGAGGTAGATAATATCGTCATAAGAAATAATATGAAATCAGTTTTTAGAAAATAAACCCCATTTTCAAATTAAAAATTCTGGAATCAACCCGTGATACCGACCGACACCAAATCCGGCGAGTTTTGATAAATTCAGAAAAATCTCCAAAAATATATTAAAGTAGAAAATGTGACTCTAAAAAATAATGTAAAAGAAGATTTTAGAAATTCAACTCCGTTTGTAAATTGAAAATTCTGAAATGAACCAGTGATACCGATCGACGCCGATTTTGAAGATTTTGTAGAATAATTCAAAAAATTTCAGAAAATCATGAAAAATCTAAAATATTTAAAAATAATAGTTGAAATTGAAATCGGTCATATCTCACTATCGAAAAAATCAACAATACACTTAGATCAGGTTCCCAATTCAGATTAGGACTAACTCCGAGTCCACGAATCCACATCCGATGCAAAATAATCGCATAAATAATCATAAAAAATAAATATGAGAAATCAAAAAATATAATCAAAAAAATCAAAACACATATCTAAGTATGTATTCCGAGAAAGGGGTGTTACATTATACTTCTACTTTTAAAGTCTATTTAAGGCCCTTGTATTTTTAGTTTTTAGATCCAACTTTTGATCATCAATACAATTGAGTTTTCCTCTTAAAATTGTTCGTGGATTCGAGTCATGGATTTGAGTACTTTCTTATCTGAAGGTCTCTTTCAAGGGTTCATTGGTGGCTTCTTTGCTTCTTTGTCTGCATCACTTTTTATGTTTGTAGCTTGGTAAGTCCCGAGGCGTTAACATGGAGAGGATCTTGAGCTCGGACGAAGATCGGGGTGTTAGGATGGAAGAGAGGCCTCCTTCGATGTTCTTGAGTTGTAGTTGGAGCGAGCGTCGAGCAGGTGACCCTGCTGTTGGGCACTCAATTGCTATCATTGAGATCAGCAAATCATCTGCCTTGGTATTGGGCTTTGGGTCAGATAAGGTTGGCACGCTGCTGAATTTTCTCTGTGTCATAAGAGGGAGATTAATAGAGGGGACACTTGAGCCCAAGCTTCCTTTTGAGACGGAGGTCTCGTTGTGCAATCACTTGATCTCCCATCTCTAGAATGAACAAGAATGTGCGAAGCAGAGGGCATGGGAGTGTAACGAGAAGCTGCAGAGATAAATCAAAGAGGGCGGAAGAATGGACGCATGCAATGAGTGGCGCTACCTCCTATAACTATCCATATGATCATGCATAGATTAAGGATCAGAAGAGATCGTGCGGCTGTTATAATCGTCCTTATATGGAAAGGCGATGAGCTGACATTGAGGGCTTAACGAAGGTGAAGATCTTAGTGGAGTGAGGGCACGACACACCCTGTGTGGAAGTTGGGGAGTTCTGTCCTGGAGTAGAGGCCTCGTCCTAGAGTCAGAGTAGGGAGTGAGGAAGATCTCGCTCTGGGGGAGGTGGAGGACAGTTGTTGGAGCATCGTTGGACTTTTGAGACACACGTCAAGATCTCAACAGAGGTCGAAAAATGACCACTATAGTCATATTCTCAAATCAAACCTTAACTCATAATGCCAATCCTATAATTAATCGTTTTTAACATTTCAGGACTCATGTCATAATGTAACCCATCACATCTAAATCAAGTCTTGATTTTTTTTATTTATTTATTTCACTATCACATCATATCAAATTCCTTATATAATGCTCAAAATCAAGCTTTATCATTCTTTACATCTTTCATATTCTTGTGTCTAATTGAAACCTAATTCATCACACCTAAATGAAACCCTAATTTTTCCATTCTCCTCAAAGTCTTAAGTATAGTAGGACAATATTTAAAATAAAATTGAATTATGAAAACAAATAAAAGATAGAAAAATTGAGGGCCGGGGATAAGAAATGTGCACGTGTTTTCTATTTGCTTTTAAGGGCAG
>JAVJIF010023811.1:20000-78905 GCA_038442645.1 Agave tequilana
TCTTATGAAGCTGTCAAAACACTTATTTTACAGCATTGGTGATTGTTTTAATTCATAAAGTGATTTCTTCAACTTGCAAACTATATTTTCCTTTTCTGCAGTCTTAAACCCCGTCGGCTGAGACATGTAGATTTTCTTTTCAAGATCGCCATGGAGAAAGGTAGTCTTCACGTCGAGCTTAATTATTGTGATTATCATATATATTTTATACCACTTTTATATCTCTTTTGTTACACATTTAATGCTGCATAGGTATATTTTCTTATGCTTATACAGAAATTAGGTCAAAGAGTAAAATATTAAGAAAAATATTGAAATTGATGTTAAAAAGATAATTGCAGTAGTATATTTCAAGATCCAGACATTCATAGACAAAAGACTTGCCAATAGAGACTGCATAACATCTAGAAGAGGTCCCAAATTTGAGTGTCAAAAATCAAAATCAAATGGCTGCCCAGCTGTTGACCACAGTTACGTAGCCGAACACTGTTCAACAGAGTTTATACTGGACACGTTTCAGTATTTTGATCATAACTTTCCTTAAAGAAGTCCAAATTCGATGATTCAAAATGTTATAGAAAGATAATTGAAAGGGCTATAATTCTTATGTTAACTCTTTCAATTCAAACATTTGATACTCTTTTTTTACCAATTACCGCCAACTGACTGTAGTCCAATTCAGAATTGAATTCTCACATCGAGTTGAAGTTGGATTTTGAATCTTACTGTATCTCTTATTGTAATTAGCTTTGAGGTTTATATAAACAGTTGTAATCCCTTGTAATTATATCATCTAATCATAAAAGAGGCTTTATATTTAGGTTTTAGTTTCTCTTTTGTAAATACTCTTCTTATATAAAATTATGGCTTTTGGAGAAGAAATTTTAGTGCGTTAGAAGAAGAAGATCAGAGGAAAGCTGGTAACTAAGGATTAGACGTGATCTTTGAATTGGTGTTATCCTTCCTCTTCTATTCTAATATACTATATGAAGATAGAAAAATGTTTATTATTTTGCTTTGCAATTTCTCTATCATGAACCAAATTCATAGCTAAGGCATTGATGTAGATAATTATTATGAAGATTTAACCTTATTGTTTTGTGTTAATTCTATTCTACAACTTTGTTCTTCATGTTAGATTTTATGCATTTTAAGTTTTTATTCCATTTCTTCATGTTATTAAATAATACGTGCAATTATATTGATGGTAAAATTTGAGACCGAGAGGAGATAATCTAGCAATGCTTCATAGGAATAGAATCACAACTTGACATGTTAAGACTGAGAGGAGATATATAAGTTGTGCAATTGTGTGAGAAAGATCTACTAAGCTTAATGCATCTCCTAACTTGCAAATCTAATAGATGGAGAGCTTGTAGGTTCGTGACTAAAGGATAAAATTAGTGTTGCTCGAGAGAGAATACTAGTTGAGATAGGGACTTTCAATTTTTAAAATGAGTAGTATGGAGCTACTTTATTCTATCACTTTATTACTTGTGAACGATTGGTGCACTTCTAATTCGCAACATCAGAGCTGATCAAGCTCCAACTCGTATTGTGCCACCGTGCCAACAAAATTTGAATAGACAAGTGTTTCACAATGGGTGAGAATGCCTCATTATAGTCAATATCTTCTCGCTGCGCATAACTTTTGGCTATTAATCTGACTTTGTAGCATACAATATCACTATCAAGAGATCTATGTTTCTTCGCAAATACCCACTTACAACCGATCACCTTCTTTCTCTTGGGCAACTCTGACAATTCTCAAGTGTCATTCTTGTGTAGAAAATTCACCGCTTCTATCATGACATTCTTTCACATGTTGAATTCTGAACTGATTTCAATTTTCCTATATGTAGATGGGATCACTTCCGTAATGACTGTGAAATCATGTTAGTAGTGAGTTAATTGAGCTTACATGAATTTCTTCGGGCTCTTCCAACTGCAATGTATTCACTACTAGAAAGTCTGTCAAATTGCATTGAAAATCTGCGTCGAATGTGGACGAGTTACAACAAAAATTTGACGTTTGCATCGAAAATTTGCGTCAAAATGCGCCGCCGCAAATACCCTCGCCGCAATGATTGCGTCAAAAATTCAATGCCATATTGTAATTTTGTATCAAAAATTTGATATAATAGATATTTAAAAAATAATTTGGAAACAATTTGAGAAAATATTTGCATCAAAATTTCAACGCAATGATTGAACAGTTACATCTAATTTTCGAAGCAAATTGGTTCCAAAAAAATAATTTAAAGAAAAATAAAATGAGAATCTGCAACAAAAATTCGACGCAATATTATTTATTATTGTGTCAAATATTCGACGCAATTTTGTCACGTGCTTCCAGAAATATGTGGAATGCAAAAAATTTTGTTTAAAATACTGAAATTTTATTGAAAGTCTAATAGTTGCGTCGTGGGTAAATTTGATGCAATTTTGTTGTTGTTCTTTCAGAAATATACTGAATGCGAAAATTTTTGGTTTAAAAATACTGAAACTTTATGAAAAGTCATATAATTGCGTCGAAGTAGGTAAATTTGACGCAATTATAGGATGTAATTGTGTCGAATATTAAATTCGACACAATTATAGGATTTTTTTTCATACATACACATATCAAATGATATATGTATGTATAATTACAGCAAATATAAACTGATATAATTACAACATACATACATTTAAAACTAATATAAACAAATGAGCATATATAAACAAACACACCACACACACACACACACATATCAAACAAATTCCAACCAAAACAAAATAAACTCCTCCAACAACCAAACAAATCCCAACCAAACTCCTCCAACAACATCAACCAAACATATCAATTTATAAACAAACATCAACCAAACATATCAATATATATATATATATATAATCCAACAAAACAACTGACTTGCTCCCAAACTCACCTAAGCACCATCGTCGTCGCCGCTGGCACCATCATTTTTCATGCTGCTAGGTTATCCGACGTCTTATTGACTCGCCATAAACTTAGCCATGAGCTGCTGCATCTTTCTGACTTATCTCCAAACTGGCGATCCTCTGACGGTCGGCCTCTGAGTGCTGCCTCATAGTTTGTACCTACTGTTGTGTGGTTTAGGCGTCCCTCCTAGCTGGCCTGGTGTCTCTGGGAAGATCCACGTGCAGTCCGAGTCTCATCACACATCTAATGTTTCGAGAGTCGCTCTTGTGTTGGCGGTGCTCTCGTCGTTGCCATCTTCTATCGAGCATCATAACGCCTATCGAGCGCATCTGAAAATTATCAAAGACACTAAAAGTATAATTAGATTTAAATTCTTTTTGGAAAATATAAGGATATATAAACAAACTTTAATACTTACGCTCACAGACAAGGCTTGGTCGCTGACTGGTTTGCCCCAGATGTGAGGAGTTGGAAGCTCACCTTCAGGAGTATCCAACACATCCATCTTCAGAAATTTCTTTTGTAAATCTCCTTTGCGTTCGGCTCCCTCCATGTGCCTCTCTCTATTATAAGTGCAAGAAACTTAAAAAATTAAATTAACTTTAAAAGTAAATCTACTATAAAAGCAAATGAAGATAAATTTATACTTACAAATTAGCCCTTTCACATGGAAAGAGCGTCTCCACCCATCCTATGTGGATTGGCAACGCGAGAGGTTTTACATTTTTTCGCTCTTCGACTGCAAATTTAAAAATAAACAAACAGTTAATGTACCGTGTATAATAATTTTAAAATCCATAACTTTTTTATTTTACTGAGCAACTCCCGTTGTCCTGGCATTCTTTTCATATGTCGACAAGAGCTTCTTCCAAGTCTCACTATTGATTATGTTTGATTGCTGATCAATAGCCTCAGATACAAAATGCTATCAGTGATCAAAAGTATGACACAAGGAGTGATTTTTTTGAGGCATTTCATATGTCGTTTCACATTTTTCAGGCATTTCGTTGAACCACTTGTGAAATTTTTTTGCAATCTTTCTATTGTCATTCCATGCCAGCAGTGAAAATGCACCCTGTATATAACACAATGCATATTGGATTTAAACCTCAATAAACTATAAACATAAGCAATAATATTAACGACCAAAATAACTTACAGCCAACTCAGGATATAATGCTTCAACCCTCCCTGAATTCTCGTGGTCAGGCGTACAAGAATTCAATGTAGTGAATGCCAAACATGCAACCATCAATGTCAATCTGGATCGAGCCAATCAACCTGTTTTATCTCCTGGACTGGCTTCCTTGCTCACTGGAGAATGATGTGCCATTTTGAAGATTTGTATTTCACAAGTATAATCTCCAGACATAAAGTAAAGCAGTCGTACAATACATATATGTAAGTCAACACAGAAATAAAGTACATAAGACATTAAATTAACTAGTCATATAATACATGCAACTAGATCATCTGCAGAAATAAAATACATAAATGCAACTTGATTATCTCCAGACATAAAGTAAAGCAGTTATAAGTGGATGAAATTAGAATACATTTGTTACTCCTCCATAGGGTCAACACCATCAATAGAAGAAGACGCCACATTAGGATCGGTTCGGATGGGCATTACCTCCGAGCATTCACCTTTTGTACTTAAATCAAAGGTATCCCTTGGTTTTGTGATAACGGGCACCACCTAAGGCATATCGTGTGGATCTGACACGAAGAATTCTTGCAATACAAGAGATGGTAGAATGAAGAATCGAGTTTTCTTATTTAGCCTTTTAAAGTCAACAAGTGTGAAGCCATGTTTATCTGTTGTATTCTTATTATTATCGACGCAGTCACACTCAAATAGAATGATCTTCCTGCACCCCTCATTGAACGAAAGTTCAATGATATTTTTGATTACTCTGTAATAAGTAATATCTCCTTCCCTCGGGTCGTTATCACGTACACTTGCATAGCTTGTTGTCATCACCAGGACAATAACTTCGCTATTCTTAGTACAGTTAACTCTTCAAATGACTTCATGAGAAATTTAGAGCCTTGTATATCAATAGCTTTTGCATGTCTTGATTTTAAATTCGGAAGACCAAGAAAGTGTTAACAGATCTACATCTATTTCGGTCTCCCGTGCAACCTATTGAGTTAAAAGATTATTTCTCAAAATCATTAGACTAGAATTATGAGAAAAATATTGATAACATTTACATGTTCTTGAAACCATCTTTGAAATTTTGTATCCTGTGTATTTTAAACAAGTCATTTATAATTAAAAAGTCTCATTGAGAATCTGTCCTTAATGATTTTCAAGTGCTGTCTGTAAGATATGCATGACATGTTAAGACATCACAATGTGTACATTTGCACACTCTAGCATGCAGATGAGTGGTGTGAGTGTGAGCATGGTGTGCATATGTATGCCGTGGGGTTTGTACGTGAACATGTGACATTTTTTTCTTGCGAAACATGGATTCCAATATATTGTGTTTAAATGTACATTGGTTCAAAGTGCAGCTCAAACAATCAATGTTCTTCTTCAAAATAGAAATATTTTTATTAATTTTAAAAGAAGAGACATGAGACACAAAATCCTTTTTTTAGAAATAGGAATATTTTCTTTTTCTTTCAAAACATTTTTTCTTTTTCAAAGAGTTATTTTCATTTAAAATAGTTTCCTTTTCTTTTGAAATAGAATCAATTTTATTTATTAAAGAAATATTTCCTTCAAAAGCAACATCCAATTTTGAAGATAAAGAAACGTTCTCCTGTTTCAAAAATTCGTTTCCCATCAATAAAGTTTTATTTTCTTTTAAAACTAAGTCTTTTTCTTCTTTTAACAAATCATATCTTTGAAGAAGTTTTTGACAAAAATATGCAAGCTCATCATAAGGCATGTTAATATCTTCTTCTACCTCGAATTTGGAAGTTACCTCAAGGAGGTCATCCCGTTGGACTATGTAGCACGTGTTGGAAGCATCACTTCCATCATCTGAGTCACTCTTCATATAGTATTACTTTTATTCACCAAGAAAGACAAGGGTGTTCCATACTACAAAAGCCGAATCAAAGTTAGCAACCTTAGATAAATATTCATCATTTAGGGTAAATTTTAAAGCGTGGATGACTTTTGTGTTAGTCTCAACATGTTTGCCATTTAAACAATAAGAATTTTTAATAGTAGCAAAATAAACATGAATACCTAGAGCTTTTAGGTACATGGACATCTTAACTTTTCAAGTTTGGAGGTTAAGAATGTCAAAATGGGAGGTGTCATGAAATTCATGTGTCTGTGTGTGTGTGCGCAAATATTGTGGTTAGTTATATGTAAATCTTTAACTCAAGGTTATTAGAATCAAATCAAGAGCACCAAGCTCTGATACCAATTGTAAATCACCTAGAGGGGGGTGAATAGATGACAAGCTAATCAAATGCAAAACTAATGCAGAATTAAAATTAATTATACAAACTAAAAGGTATTACACTAATAGAGTATAACACAAGAGTGTAGCTGAATTCTCGGTGAAGGATTTTGGACAATCTCCTCAAGATTCTCTAGATTAAGAGTTGAGGTGCCACTATGGCTCTCTTGGTTGAATACAAATGTGAGCAAACAATCTCAAGTATATATCAATTAAGCACAAGATGTATCAAGCATATAAAGAGATAAATAATATAAGCACCAAGATATATAAACAGAGAGAGATGAGCAATGGTAAGCAGGGAGAATTGTTTCGAGGTTCGAGCATACTTGCTCTACGTCTCCGCCTTCAACACTATGAAGGATTTTCACTAAAACAATCCCATAAGATCACCCGGTGCCGTAACACCTACAACGAGTTCACATTAGAACTCTTAGACTCACAAGTCCCCCACTTATTTCCGCAAGAACAACACAATCACAAGTTCGTCGAGGCCACACCTCTACAACACTCTCTAATATAAGGTGAAATACTTGGTGATCTATTCTCTTTGATCACTAATAAACACTCTCACAAACAAAGCTCTTATAAGATAGATAAGACTGTTAAAAGCTTAAACTTGTGAGAGAAAAACTTAGATAGATTTGGAGGTGAAAAACTCAAGAAAGCTTTTGATAAAATCAAGATATTCACTCTTGAAAAACTTCTATGAAAGATAAAAAAAGTAGCTCTAGAAACCTCTCTCGGAAATCTTAACCAAAACTGACCCAAAACCCTAATTTATAAAGGTTGTCAAAAACTAGCTGTTAGGGCCAGATTGGTTTGCCGGTCGACTGGCCGGTCGACCGATCAACGGTCATATTTATGACCGTTGGGGTTGCCGGTCGACAACACCCACGTCTTGATCTATCGGTCGACCGAGGTAAGAACCAGAAAGCAAAGCTCTCTAACTGTTCGACTGCTCGGTCAACCGGGGCCAGATCCAGAGAGTAAACTCTCTGGATCAATCGACCTCCCGGTCGACCGGCCCTCAAGCCAGGGCTTGTGCACGTTTCTATGCACATCGGTCGACCGCTCGGTCGACGGACTTATGACTCGATCGACCGGTCGGTAGACTACCAGAAGGCCAGGTCAGGGATAATTAGGAATCCAAACTTGGTCTTTTAACATCCTATAAAATTCCATAAAATCATTTAAAATCCATAAAAATTAGTTCATTGAAATATTTTAAAATCTAAATATGTGTGATAAAAAATCAACACATATTATAAACAAGTTGAATTATTTTTGTGATATAGAAATTCAGCTTTAAACAAAAACTGGTATTTTTCAAAAATTAACTTTGAAATGAAAAACTGATTTTTTTCAAAACTTGTTTAAATACAAAAACATGATATTAAAACTTATTTGAAGCATAGTGTGTATGGATATGATCCAACACACATATAAGATGAAATATCTATGTTTTTAACAATAAGCTCTAAAATAAGTTTTGATAAATACAAAACTTAAACACATGATATAGAAACATCAAATAAGTTTTTCTAAATATTTGAACCAACAATATATATAGATGAAATTCAATGTTCATATTAAACATGTAAACTTGTTTTGATGAACTCTATTCATGAAATATAAAGATATCTACTTTAAAGCTCAAAACCAAAATGGTACTTTCTAAAATTAAAACTATTCTTATGAAAACACTATATAAACTTTGTGTGTATATATGAGCTTGAGCAATACACAGCTAATCTATCCTTTGTATTTTATCTAAAAATAAAATCTTAACACTCACAAACTAAGAGTCAAGTCTTGAAAATCTTCTCTTGAAAATTTTCTTTTCCTTCTTGACTTGGTCTAAACCTTGATCCAAAGAGTTAGACTCCTCTTGAGTACTTGAAGCGATCTTGAAGCGCGAGCTCTTAAATCAACACATGCTAGCTTCAAATTTTGACTTTGAATCTTTTATTGAAACTAAACACTGACTAATATCTTGATTAAATATCTGAAACTAAATAGACACAAGACCATTTGTACTATAACTTCATGAGTTAATCATCATCAAAACTAGAGTGATGGGCCTTTGGGCCAACAGATTACTGGTCAGTTTTTTCCAAGTTAATGGTAAGAAGATTTCTGGCTCTAGAAGCCAAAGCATGGCTGGAAAGGAGTGGGAAGGTGAAAGAAATCAAGGCAGCTCTCTTCCAAATGCACCTTGATAAAGCCCCAGGTCCTGATGGCTTTAATGCTTTCTTCTTTCAAAGAAATTGGGGGATGGCCAAGGATAATATGGTTCAAGCAGTCCTCCAATTTTTCAAAACTGGGAAAATGCTAAAGCAGATAAATCACACTTTCCTCACCCTGATCCCCAAATCCAATGAAGCTAGCTCCTTGGCTGACTATAGACCCATTTTGTCACGCCCCGCTTCCCAAAAATCCGCGGAAACGGAGTCGCGATGAAGGTCGGCGACGTATATACGCGAGGAAAATACCCCACGTATACACGCTAAGCCTAAATTAGCCTGAACAAGCTATAAATCAGAAGCATAATAATCAATGATCACTGCAATAATACATATAATAACTACACAATGATAGCAGATGAATAATGACAAGAAAATGGCAGCTGAAAGCGATAAAGGTAGAATCAAAGATGGCAGAAATATAAAAGAGGTGAGGATACCAGAAATGGAAGAAAGAGCGTCCAGTTCCTCGCAAGACGTACAGTCTCGTCGAACACCTGCACATCAGAACAATTGTCCAATATCTGGACGTGCAAATCCAGGGTCGTCAGAACGCGACCATAGTGAGTGTGTGTGTAAAGGGGAAAGAGCTCGTGCAGAAGAAACAATGTGCATAAATAATAATAATCAAAACAACTGCAGATATAAGAGATCATATAACAGATAAATAACAGAACTGTAATAAACATGATGACAACACGAATAAAGATAGGCAACAACTGATCAATAGTAAGCAAGCAACTGATGTCACAAATAGGTAACCTATCACATGTTATTAGACTGGTATCCAAGTCTGGTCACAAGCCTGGTCCTGGTTATAATCATGTATACAACCATATGTCATAAGGAAGAGTTACATTTCAGGGCATAACACAAAGTGTTCATTCAAACCATTCAATAACAATCAGTAGTGTTCTATGTTATCTTTGTCACTTTCCCACCGGGTCCCACAACATCCGACAGTTCACCCTGGAGCCCGCACATCCAGTAGAACTCATTCGAACTCCGATATGCGGGTATCATTGTTCGAATAGGGAAAGAGAACCAAATAACATGTATACAAGGGGGGTTATCATCATACAAGTGCGTGTGGATGCTAATAGGCACTGAGAATGCAATATCACGCTAACACCAGGCGTCACGTACAGGAGATAGCCCTACAGATTCAAGAGGTGGCCTCCACAGATTCAAGAGGTGGCCCCCACCACGTGTATGGTGTGGCACTTTGCTCCGTGTGGCACTTTGCTCTGAGGGAGAACAGGATTCTAGAGGTGGCCCCCATGGATTCAAGAGGTGGCCCCCACCATGTGTATGGTGTGGCACTTTGCTCCATGTGGCACTTAGTTCCTTTCAGGGATCCGCCGGACGCTAGCACGATTGTGGGATACATCCTCGTCAATCCTGACACCAGACGGTCAATGGTCCGCCAGAGGCCGGTTTGACTGTGCTATTAACAGGTCAACAGTGCATGGGACATGAGTACAAGAGATACAGGAGTCCAGGGTACATGAGTACAAGATATACAGGAGTCCGGGGTACATGAGTACAAGATATACAGGAGCCCAGGGTACATAAGTACAAGATATCAGGTAATAGTGTTATAGTCATGCCAAGGTCCCATGAAGGTGTCTGGTGTACAATGTGAGGTATACCTCCACTAGTCCTGAATCAATATAGGTACATGAAGTGATGCTAATAATATAAATATGGTGAATGCTCAGTGATGTCTGTGAAGTGGTGCAAACAATCAAACAGTTAAAATACATCAGATAATAAAGTAGTGACTGTTATCTAATAACTCAGAAGCATAACATATAATCACCGACAAGTAATCTTACTACAAGAATAAACTGGTAACTCCGAAGTACAGCATCACTGATATCAAATAGACTCACTATCATAATAAATCATCTCTGATAACTGAAGTAATCCAATCTCTAACATCATAACAAGTACACATCAACATCTGAATGAATCATCATCAAGTCATCACCAATAAATGAATATCAAGTCTGGAAAGTACTTTACTTGAAATATATCATCTCATCTTAATGCAGATCGAGCTTAATCATAAAGAATGTAAATCCAATATCATCTATAACACAAGTTCAGTCCAACTCTGAATAAGTCTATGTACCAATCCAATCGTCATAATCTTTTAGTAAAGTA
This sequence comes from Agave tequilana, assembly GCA_038442645.1. Lineage (NCBI taxonomy): Eukaryota > Viridiplantae > Streptophyta > Magnoliopsida > Asparagales > Asparagaceae > Agave > Agave tequilana. Next base: position 30,788 of record JAVJIF010023811.1, read on the forward strand.
AGATCACATCCAATATATCCTCGATCAGCTACTCTATAGAATAGCTACTACTGATACTTAACATCAACGACATATCATCTAATGAATCTCAAATGCCAACAATGTCAATCCCATCTCAAAACAAGTCTGGTCCCAAAATAAGGAATATAGATTCTGGATAACCTCTAACTCAAGATCGATCTAAAGCACAACTCATTTACTCCAGTCATATCTGATATGTCCTCAAATACTCAACTAATAAAGTCATGTCTAACTACTGATCGTCATTCAATGTAGATAACATAAGTCCAGATCGATCCGAAGTCATTACAGCCAACTCATATTCCCAATAGTTCCATAATCATCTAGCAATCTGATATAATAATTATTGTTCCAACATATAACAATATCCAATACTAATCCTCTCACTCAAACATACAACTCTGATTCATAAGTATTCACAATTCCTTCTCCTATTAAGATCAGTCATGATATCCCAATACTCGGTATCATACATGAACATGCATCTAAGTTCTATTAGATTAAGTCATTACCACCAACATCCATCCCTTGAAGTCACATACATCCATCTATAGTCATCACATAATCCAAAGGTAAAGTCCACAATCCATAAGGTAGCTAAATATAGCAGTCAGCCAATAATTAGTCGACTAGGGTTAAGTGCAAGTCGACTAGGGAGGGGTTAGTCGACTAATAAATAGGATAAGTCGACTAACATATATAATGACCAGCAACAGAGTACACAACTTCCAGAACAGACTACTAGTCGACTAAGAGGACATGACAAGTCGACTAGTAGGGGTACTAGTCGACTAACAGGAAAAACCAAGTCGACTAATCTGGCTTACAGTCGATAAACAGTGAGTCATAACTTTCCTGGGAGGAGACCTAGTCGACTAACAGAGGTATTAGTCGACTAATATCAGGTATTAGTCGACTAATATCTCTGCCAGGTCAGAGAACAGAGGCGCATCAACGCCTAATCTCACATACAATTAAATATATATATATCCTCTCTTGCACATATCAATGCATAGAAATTCTACATCACATGCTAATTCATACCACACGCATAAACACATCTACAAACACGAAATTAAATAAGGAGAGAGAGAGAGATACTCACATCGGGAAATCTGGTCGTTGTCGGGCGAGTCGCCGTTACGGTTGCTGTGGTGCGGTTCCTTGCTGTTGGACTGCATGGGAGGGTAGCCAGGGTGCTGGGGAAGGCCTGGCTGCAAGCTGGTGATCTCGCGCTCGTCGGAAGGGCCTGGAATTGCCGCTCGCCTGAACTTGCGCACGCGGCCTGCTGCTTGCTGCTGTTCTTGGTGCTGCTGGAGTTGCTGCTGTATGCGGCAGGGGGCCTGCTGTGCTGCCTGGAGAGCGCAGATCTGCGGGTGTGCTGGTGCGCCATGTAGCTGGTTGCGGCTTGCAGGTGCACACGGCCTGGACTGGGGAAGGAAAAGCGGCCGTGCGCGCTGAACAGGGGTGCGCCTGGGGCTGCTGGCACTGTGGGGAAAAGGCCGAGTAGGGGCGGCCTGGAGAAGATGGGGGCGGTTGTGGATCTGGTGGTGGGCTGCTGCTGGACCGGAGAAAGGCGGCAGCCATCAAGAAGAGAGGTGCGGCTGTAGATGGGAGATGGAGGAGATGAATATAGAGATTAGGTTTAGGGTTAGGTTAAGATAGGATTATATATAGGATGTGTAAATAATGGGTTATTGGGTACGCCAACGGGTTGGGATCCAATAGATGAATGGATGTTGGGTCATGGGTCTAATGGGTAGGATTAGGGAACCAATAGGTTAATGGGTTTAAGGTTGTGGGCTTGACTAATTGGTAGGATTAGGAATCCAAACGGGTAAATGGGTAATCAAGATAATGGGTAAAGAATCTAGATGGGTGAATGGAAAATAGGGTGAGAGGCTAAACAAGGAGAACACCACAACCATGATTAGTATTAACATTAATACTAATATCAAAATAATATAATATTAACACTAGTAATGGTAATGATAAAATAATAATAAATAATACCAATACCATTAACAACTAGCAATACTTAATTACAATAATAATAGAAACACTAATAATAATTACTGAGCACTAACAATAGAAATAATAATACACTAATAGAAATAATAGTAAATAATAATGGAAGAATAATTTGCCATTTACTATCTGAAAATCATTTGCATATTCAACAATAATAATCATTGAATGCTAACAAGAGAATAATAATATATTAACAATAAATAATAATCATAATGGAATAAAAATATTAATAAAGAATAGTGACCTTAATGTAATATTGGAAATAATAATTAAATATCAATCAATGATAATAATGATAAATGTAAAATGTCAAATTACCATTTACTGCCCCAAAATAACCTCCATACTTAATAATAATAATCTCAGGAAAAATAATAAATTAACTTGATTAAATAAAAATACTCAGTAAATAAAAAAATAAATACTTTAGGAAAATAAAAATACAGTAGTTTAGATTAGGGATATTACACATTTCCTGTTGCAATATCATTTATAAAATCATTTCACAAGTCTTGAGCAACAGATTACAAAGTGTAGACTGTCTAAAAATCACTGATTAGACTGGAAAAGGTGTGCTTATTATGTGTATAAGAATGTATTTGATGTACCCTTTCTTGTCTCCGTTATAGCATAAGGCTATACCGAGTCGGATCTCAGGGAGAGCTCGCGTAGAAGCTTTACGTATGTAGTGAAGTGAACAAACGAGTATTCTTCTCTTGTTTTATAAACTTAGTGAATCAAATGAAAAAGAAACCAAAAGAAGATGGATATGTTCATGGTGGAAGTGGAAAAGAAATCAAGAAGTGATGTGGATGTTGTATTCACAAGAAAAGAATAAGAAACTTAAAGAAAGTGATCCAAGACTAGATTACCTTGCTAGCTTGCCAAAGCTTACCAATCTCCTTGATAATGAAAGCTTTGCCTAATGTTGTCACTCCATAGGCTTAGAATTCCTCTCACATGTTGACCTAATTACTTTCTCATTTGCAAGATGGTGGTTTAACCATCGGAGAAGAGAAGATCATACACTTGCAAGATTAACAAAAGCAATCACCCATGAGTAGTGAAGTGGCTAAGCTAGTGGTAAACTAGTACGTGGAATGAAAATTAGCTACAAGAAGCCATTAGAAAAATACAAGACATGAAAGTAAATTGCAAGAAGTAAACAAAGCAATAAGGAAAGCAATTAAAGAATGCAAGAAACTAGAATCAAACTCAAGTAGAGGAATGGAGGATGGATCAATCCTTGCATAGCTTCAAGTTGTCACCCTTGATTACACAAGCTCTCTCCCTCACAATCACTCTCTTTTGTAATGAAATCTAGGGATAGAGAAGAGGGACTGCAAGAAATAAAACTAAAAGAAAACAACTAAAAATTACAACTAATGAACTAATCTCCTCTCTTCTCTGATCAGTTTCTTCTCGCAGGTACAAATGAAGTATTTATAGGAGAACTGAGAAGCTTCTGGAGATAAGGTGGTTGCCACAAAATCCGGGGATCTAACGGCCCAAGATTGCCGCGCCCTGCCGCGGGATTGCCGCGCGATCTGGGCCGTTGGTCCAGATCTTTCTGGTACAGTTCAGTTGAGAGTTGGTTAGCCACGTGGACTACTTGGATTCTCTGTTTGTTGCGCGAATCTCTCTGGATCTGGGTTTAGATTTGGCTTTATCCTTAAGCTTGGATTAATCACTTAATTAGTGGTAATTAAGTGATTATTTGAAAATCTCTCTCTTAAATGTGTACCTGCAAATATGTAGAGAAGAGGATTAAAATTCATATATTTATTTGTAATATGCATGGGAGTTATGATGTAAAATATGCAATATTGGATACCAATCACACCCCCACACTTATTCTTTTGCTCGTCCCGAGCAAAACAAAGAAAAAGAAAATCTAGACTAACAATTTATTACACCACTTTCGCAGGTGACGCGATTGCACTGAGCATGTGCAACAAGCCGTTAAACCTCTAGGTTACCCTAGAGGAGGAGTGTTGTCTCCTGAGGGTTTTCAGCGGATTACACCCACAAAATCCATAAAGAAAGAAAACAAATGTTAGTATTTTGAAAATGCATTTTGAATAAGAGACATGTTTACGAACTATTTTCGCAAAAATATAAGTGATCCTAGGTCATAAGTCCACCTATAATCAATCTTCCTTAAACTTAGTATCCATGCAAGATCTTGTCTTTAATTAAGGTAAGAGTTCAAAATTGGATTGAATATTTTATCTTTCATAAAACCTAGATAGTATGCACACCGTGTAAGTGAAGATTTCCTGGGATTTCAACTCCAACCATCAAGCCATTTATTTATCTATATATATATATTTTTTTCTTTTTCTGCTTTTTTCTTCCCTTAATTTTCTTAGGCTTTCTAGTTCACCCATGTAGCGAGCCTTTAACCGATGACTCCCAAACCAGATGGTTTTAGGGCACCAGATGAGAAAACATCCCTCGGGTTTAAGGTCTCGAGTGAAAAAGGCCACAAAACTAAAGGGGATTATTTTTTATCACCGTTAGGCGTGAATGATCATGCTTCTTGAGGCACAATTATCCAGCTTAATAAGTGAGATCACCGTTAGGCGTGAGTAATCATGCTTCTTGAGGCACAATTTCCCAACTTAATAGGTGATGCTTTATTTATATATATTTTTCTTTTTTTTTTCTTCTTATTTTTTTTTTATTTATATGGCATTTTTGGTCTTTGTCTCCATCCCAAGAAATGTGTAAGTGTAAAGTGCATATTATCTAAGGCAAAAAATTCCAGAAAATAATATCTCACCAATTTTACTTACTTATCCTATAATCTCAAACAAGATCTATTACTTCAACTATGTTTAAGATGTCATAATTAAGGCTTTCTTAATCTCTAAGATACATCTTAATTTTCTTAAAAATAGATCAAAACTTTGTCTTTTATTTCAAAAAGTTTTTATTTTTTATTTTTTATTTATTTTACTAAAAGTAAAATCTAAAAGAAAATAGAAAATCTACAAAGAAAGATAAAATCTAAAAGAAAATAAAAACCTAAAAGAAAATAGAAAATCTACAAAGAAAGATAAAATCTAAAAGAAAATAAAAACCTAAAAGAAAATAGAAAATCCTATGTTAGTAAACCCTCCCCCACACTTATTTCATGCATTGTCCTCAATGCATAATGATATATGTATGCATGAAAGAAAATGGAGAGGGAAGGGAAAAATTACCTTAAGGTGGTGGTTCCGGTGGTGGTCTGATTGGTCCACGGAACATGGCCCAATCATCTTTGCTTTGGGTTTTCAGGAACCCACCAAAAATAGCAAAAATATGACCCACTAAAATGATGTATGCATGTGTTATTTTAATTATGTACATGACCCCATCTAATTTCAAGATTTTCCTAATAATTTCAGAATTAAATTTGTCAAGATCCTTGTCCAAAAATGGAAGATGAAATGATATAACAGTTGACTTGGACTCAGAAAGGACAGGAACTACTACTGACTCAGAAATGTGACTTAAGTCAAGTGATGGTTCAGGAGTCGAAGTGAGTTCAAAAATTGGGTCCAAGTCAAGAAATGAAAACTCAAGTCCACAATCATTTTCCAATGATGGAATGTGACTTTCTAAAGGTGAAATCTCTTTACTTCCAATATTAAGAAATTCAAGCTCATCACCGTACAATTCTTCAAAAGTTAAGTCAACATCTTTCTTAAGAATTGTACAATCAGTTTCAGAAGTAAAGAGATCAAGAAAATCAAGGTCACATTTGAGTTCAATTCCACAAAATGGAGAACTTGCCAGAATGTCAATGGAATCTTCAGAGGTGTAAAATTGGGCAAGTGCAATATGATCCTCAAAGATGGGTGATTCAACTTCATTGTGAATTGGGAAAGGATCCAAGGTTGACTCCGGGAAAGAATTAAAGTGAGGTAAAGATACCGGAGTCATTATGGAATCAGGAAGAAGGATTGAATCACTAAGTTGAGGTTCAAGATCACATTCCTCATGTAGTTCAATTAAATGTGGAGAACTTGCCAATTTATCAATGGAATTTTCAGAAGTATGGAATTGGCCAAGTTCTATGTGATCATCATAAAAGATTGGTGATTCAATTTCACAATGGATAGGAAATGGATCCAATTTTGACTTGGGAAATGAATTGAAATCAGGTAAGGATATGGAAGTCATGATTGAATCTGGAAGTAGATTGGAATCATCAAGTGAAAGTTCAGGATCAAATTCATGTTCTAGTTCAATTTCAGAAAAAGGAAAACTTGCAAAAATGTCAATTGGTTCTGAAGTGTGGGCAAGTTCAGGTAAGTGTGCTGAAATTGAATCTGGACTTCCAAGACTACATGACTCTTTGGATTTAACAGAGTGGCTAGTGACATTAGACATAGGATGAGAATGAAGAGATTGGATCATCAAATCTATGTCACGATTTCTAGCATTTTGAGCATGGGTCATGTCTTCTAGCATCTTTCCATAATCGATGATTTCATTATTTTGATGAAAAGAGGAAGTGTTGTCTTGGAAGTGATGGTCTAATTGTGAGTCAAAAATGTATGATGATGGAAGAGTGGACTCACACAAGAAATCTTTACTCATTTCCATGGCAAATGGTTGATCATGATGAAAAGGTGGAACTGAGTAAGACTCTTTAAAATACTGTGGAATTGGAGAGACAAATGATTTTTGAAGTTGTTGTTCGACTCTCTGTAAATTGGCTTCTAAACTCCTTTGCAACTCAGATTTTTCTTCAAATGGAGGTTCAGAAAAAGGAGTATAGGAAATGGACTCAGGAAATGAATATTGTGGACAAGATGAATATGGTGGACAAGGAATTTGAGAATTTAACTCGGGGTACTGGAATCCCCAATTACTCGGTGAAGAGTTGAAATTATTTTGGACATTATAATCGTTAGATGGGGTGTATGGGTCGTATTGATTCGGATAAAGCCAACCCGGTGTATGTGGTTGGTGCATATTATAAAACACCGGGTTGGAATTATCCGAATAAGGAGATGGTGTGAAATATGGATTATTATTAGGATAGAAAGAATTGTTGAATGCCATATCACACAATCACAAACAAAAATCAAACAAACAAACAAACAAAAAAAGAAAGAAAATTCTAACCTAAATTAGGGTAGACTTAGACCTAGACGACTCCTAACAAATAGATCGTCCACGGGAGGTTCAGTGTAGACTCTAACCACAAGCTAATCAGCCAGGGAAGGGTAAGGTTGGTGGGAGGTTTTCCGTCCGGAGACGTTCCTTAATTAAGTAACCAGCAACCTTCGGGCTTTCGACCCTCAACCCCTTTCCTAGACACTGATTTTGCAAGAGTTAAATTCCAACACTTTTCCCCCTTAGGATAATCTCCTAAATGAGTCCGAGATGTCCCTAGGGCCAACGTCTACTTTTTTTTTATTAAATTAGGCTTGGTTTAGTGAGTGCTTGGGAAAATGATTTTCGGGCTAAGGAAAGGGTAATGAACTCCCCCACCTTATCTTATTTACAGATATGCCCTTAGAATTGAATTGTGCAAGTGTACAAGAAATATAACAAGGATTCACTCAAAGCAAGAAAATCAAGCAAGAGTTTGTCCTAGTCTAATATGCAATGCAAACACGTACCTTGCCTCCAGCACTCTTCAACAGTAAAAGTAAAGAATTGAAGAGACACGTGCCTAAAATGCAAGTGTCTAAACAATTTTTAGCAATTATCAACCAATTTTTACTGTTGAATTAATTAACAGGAATACAGTGAAGTATACAGGAAATCAAGTATATAAGCAGTTGTATCTTGCAGAGCAGAAGCCCCTGCAGAAAATTGGTTAGGAGTTCACTCCATTGTGCCGCGTTTCCACGGCAAAGCTTGTGGATCCGCGGCACTCTGGAGGGATCCTGGGCCCTGCTTTCTTGAGCAGAGGCCCAGGTCCACTTATATGTGACTGCAATGTATATTTTCCTGTTTCTTAACCTGTAACCTGCAAACAGAGAAGAAGAATCGTTTAGTACTTCACTTTACAACAAAAATAACGTCGCTCTCCCCGGCAACGGCGCCATTTTTTGATTAAACGGAAAAGGTATACTTATTATGTGTATAAGAATGTATTTGATGTACCCTTTCTTGTCTCCGTTATAGCATAAGGCTATACCGAGTCGGATCTCAGGGAGAGCTCGCGTAGAAGCTTTACGTATGTAGTGAAGTGAACAAACGAGTATTCTTCTCTTGTTTTATAAACTTAGTGAATCAAATGAAAAAGAAACCAAAAGAAGATGGATATGTTCATGGTGGAAGTGGAAAAGAAATCAAGAAGTGATGTGGATGTTGTATTCACAAGAAAAGAATAAGAAACTTAAAGAAAGTGATCCAAGACTAGATTACCTTGCTAGCTTGCCAAAGCTTACCAATCTCCTTGATAATGAAAGCTTTGCCTAATGTTGTCACTCCATAGGCTTAAAATTCCTCTCACATGTTGACCTAATTACTTTCTCATTTGCAAGATGGTGGTTTAACCATCGGAGAAGAGAAGATCATACACTTGCAAGATTAACAAAAGCAATCACCCATGAGTAGTGAAGTGGCTAAGCTAGTGGTAAACTAGTACGTGGAATGAAAATTAGCTACAAGAAGCCATTAGAAAAATACAAGACATGAAAGTAAATTGCAAGAAGTAAACAAAGCAATAAGGAAAGCAATTAAAGAATGCAAGAAACTAGAATCAAACTCAAGTAGAGGAATGGAGGATGGATCAATCCTTGCATAGCTTCAAGTTGTCACCCTTGATTACACAAGCTCTCTCCCTCACAATCACTCTCTTTTGTAATGAAATCTAGGGATAGAGAAGAGGGACTACAAGAAATAAAACTAAAAGAAAACAACTAAAAATTACAACTAATGAACTAATCTCCTCTCTTCTCTGATCAGTTTCTTCTCACAGGTACAAATGAAGTATTTATAGGAGAACTGAGAAGCTTCTGGAGATAAGGTGGTTGCCACAAAATCCGGGGATCTAACGGCCCAAGATTGCCGCGCCCTGCCGCGGGATTGCCGCGCGATCTGGGCCGTTGGTCCAGATCTTTCTGGTACAGTTCAGTTGAGAGTTGGTTAGCCACGTGGACTACTTGGATTCTCTGTTTGTTGCGCGAATCTCTCTGGATCTGGGTTTAGATTTGGCTTTATCCTTAAGCTTGGATTAATCACTTAATTAGTGGTAATTAAGTGATTATTTGAAATCTCTCTCTTAAATGTGTACCTGCAAATATGTAGAGAAGAGGATTAAAATTCATATATTTATTTGTAATATGCATGGGAGTTATGATGTAAAATATGCAATATTGGATACCAATCAATCACCGAGGATAAGTCATCAAAAAGTAGAGTCTATACTCCAGACACGAGGCTAATCATAGCCACTCGTATAGTATCAGGACGAAATGGTCGAAATTCGCGTCTCAGCATCACTGCAATGGTCTTTGTGTGAGGAACTTTCTCATACAAAGACCATACCTCACACAAAGACCATGAGAACAATCATATATGAGCGATCATGTGGATGATCCAAACCATTTATTTTGATCTACATATTTTTAGTTAGGCTATCAATAAGAAATCACACGAATTCGAGTTTTTTTACCCATGCAATAAGTGGTTACAAAACATACGTTATATTTACCGTAGAATAAAGACATCATTTGATGCATGGGTTAAAAAGCTCAGAATCGCGTGAATTTTTATTGGTAGCCTAATTAAGGTATGTAGATCAAGATGAATAGTTCGGATCATTTGCGAAATCGCTCCTATATGGTTTTCTCACGAAGCTTATTTTGAAAATTTCTCATTTGAAGATCTCTCTCTCTCTCTCTCTCTCTCTCTCTTTCTCTATGTATGTATAGTTAGAGTTGTGTCATTCTAGAAGGATTCGAGGTCGAATCATTCTCACTCAAATGCAACCCTACAGCATACGAATACAAGATTCATTCCATTGAAGTTGATTTATATTATTTCAAGTAATTAAAAATAAAAAACATGTAATTTTAATACTTTTTGCCCATCCATCAAGTAGGCGCAAAATGGACGGCCAAAAATAGAATATTGTTTAGATCTACGTCTTTAGACATAAAAATTCTCGATATGACCATTTTATATCTAAACACTTAAAACCCCTCACACACTATTTTTTTTAGATTTCAAATACTCTACACCGTTAAACTAACTAACTCACTATTTTTACTGTCCATTTTGCGCATACTTGATGGATGAGTAAAAATTATTCAAAATATATAATTTTTGGTTTCCTTACTTGAAATAATGTAGATCAACTTCAACGGAGTGGATCTTGCATACGGATGTCTAGGGTTGTATTATAGTGAAGAATTCGGCTTCGAATCCTTCCAGAATAACACAAGTGTGTGTATATATTCAGGATTTGTTTTCAATATAATATATTTCTACTTATGCAGGAAAGTTTTTCAAAAGATAAGTATGCAGCTCGTCTTGGTGTTGTTCATGATGGAACAAGGCGTCTTGGTGGCGTTGAAGATGGAAGAAAGACTAGTGGTGGTGGTGGTGGTGGCTCCGCTGGGGATGAAACAAGGCAAGAAATTGGTGTTGATGTCGGTGATGGGAAGACAATTAATAACTTCGCCAACACCCTCCTTGTAGTAGCCACACTCTTTGCTTCCGTCACCTTCTCCGCAATCTTTCAGCCTCCCGGTGGCCTCAAGGAAGATGGTGGCCACAAGGAAGATGATGACGGATCTGCTGTCCTTGGGAAGAAGGCGGCCTTCATAGTGTTTGTCTTGTCCGATGCGATTGCTCTCAGTACCTCGTTGCTATCTGTATTCTGGCTTGTTTCAGGTATGATTGGTAACCATAAAAGGCTACGGAGGGTAGTGGTACTCAACTTAAATTTGCTAGCCCTCACGCTTCTCACCACGATGCTCGCCTTCATAACTGCGGTGTTTTCGGTGACAGAAGCAAAGTCTAAATCGCTTGCCATATCCGTCCTGGTTATTGGATGCAGCACTGCCATAATATTCAAGTGGCACTTTCACCCGAAGCGGGCACTCATGCGGCGGCGGGGTTATTAAGAGCTTCAAAATCTCTATCTGGGTTTGTTAAGTACACTTCAAACTCTTGTGAATATTTGGGAGTGTAAGATTAAGCCTACTATCGATGGTAAATCTTTCTTGAGTTTGTTGACATCCTTATTAATATTAGGTTTTATTCCGTGCAATATTAGTTCTTTGATCGCATTCTGACTAACGTCCATGATGATATTCTTGCTTAGTTTTTGACACTGGAATAATATTTTGTAATGGGTTTAATTGGAAGTTCTTCAAGACTGACTTATTCACAACGTATAGAAATTTCTGTATTCGAGTTCATGCACACCATATTAGCCAAAAAATAAATAAATCAAAGTATATGCACAACATGTAAGTTTACCAAACCTTTCTCTAAAAGAAAAGTAAGCTACTCTCCTGATATCGTTGCCCGAAGTAATAAAAGTTAGCTCCCTCAAATACAAAAATACTAAATAACTAGGAGAACAATTGGGAGAACAATAACGACAATCTCTCTCATTTTGAGGCCACTTAGAGACAAATACAATTAGGTATATATTAAGTTGATTAAAACAATCCTAAATCTGAAAAGACTCCTCTTTTGTCACTGGGCAAATGACTCTCAATCTGAAAGAATTTGGGACATCAGCCTCCACGGAGACATTTTTGACAAGTAGTTCGAACTTCATTAGTTAAGCAGCTAATCAACAACCAGCTGTGATCAGTCTCCGGGGACACGACGGCCAGACTCCGTTGCACTGCACTCTATCGCTATGTTTCAGAGGAAACGAGGGCAAGCCCATGCTGAGCTCTACTCTAAAGTAATTTACAAACATAGCTCTGCTCAAAGTTACGAGACATCCTGAGCTGAAAGGGCTCCTTAGTGAAAGCAACGGTGATGGCAATACATTGCTTCACCTAGCAGAAGCTCACAACATTATTGCTTTTATTTCATTTACATTCTTTATTTCATACACTGCTTCACCTAGCTTTCTTACCGCAATGTGAAGTTAAAAGTTAAAATGGTCTCACGGCTCTTGACTTGTTTCAAAACTGGGAGCCCCTCTCATTATTGCTTTTATAATCACAACTCTTTTGACTTAGAATGCTTATTTGTTGGTAACACGAGCTTGAAATAAAGAATGCTTTTATAACACAAGTTCTTTTTATTTTGTATTTCTTTCTTTCTTTTTAGTTTTTTTGGGCTGTCAACAATGACTGTTGTTCTTGTTATTTGCTTGTATAGATCTGCCTACTTGTAGAGAAAGAAAAAGGAGAAAATATTTCCTCTTATTCCCTTCTTTTAATTCTAGCCACTAAAATGATGATCTTAAGGTTAAAAAAGTGGGAGGAGTAGATTCCCTCTCATCTCTCAAGAGGAGGATAGTCCAACTTGTTGTGCGCAAATCGACAATCTCTTGAGGAACCCTTAAGCCACAGATGCAATAGAGAAGAACTACCAACAGTAAGAACAATAAAAACAATAGAAGAAAAACAAACACAAGATTTAACGATGTTCGGCAAATTTTGCCTACGTCTTTGGGGCTAGGAAGAGAGATTTCTTTATTGATTAAATAATCAATACAAGTGCAAGCATATATTAGAAGAGGGCTCTGCCCCTCTATTTATTCCCAAGAAATCTTAGAAGAATCAGATTCCTTATTGGACTCGTTTTCAATTCAGAACAACTTTCCGAATTCAGCCCAGATCCGCTGTCGGTCGGCCGGCCGATCGACCAACCCAAGTCCCGGTCGACCGTGCCGGTCGACCGTGCCCAACCGAGAGTAAGACCATGTCAGTCGGTCGACCGGGCGGTCAACCGTCTCCTTCTGCGGTCGACAGGGCGGTCGACCGCGATGGCCTATGCATGTTGGTGCACACCGGTCGAACGGGCGGTCGACCGGTGTCTGCTGGCTACTGCTGTTTCTTCTTTGCCTTGGCTTCCTCGACTTCCTCTCTCTTCCTATAATTCTCCACCTCGGTGAAGATTTCTCAAATCTGAGCCGAACTCAACATAGGATCTGTCGACTCGAAAGTGGCTGCTCCAGTGTGGTTGCCTACGTACCCTGCCCAAGGATCAAGCCATCCGTAGTTCATCCAAAGGAGCTTCAATAAGCTCATGCAACAGGAAGGATATGAAGCAATGCTTTATAATGTATAAACTTTACTCCTGACACTACCTTGGTAAGCATATCGGCGGGATTCTCCATTGTGTGAATCTTCAGTAACTCAATATGACCATCATCAAGAATCTCTCGAACAAAGTGGAACCTGACGTCGATGTGTTTCGCTCGTGCATGATACACCTGGTTCTTTGCTAAATAAATAGTACTCATACTATCACAATTGATCTTCAGTAGATCCTGATTAATCCCCAAGTCATCAAGCAATCCTTGAAGCCAAATTGCCTCCTTCATAGCCTCCGTCATGGCCATGTACTCGGCCTCTGTAGTAGACAATGCAACGGTAGACTGTAAAATAGAGCGCCAATTAACCGGTGCTTGAGATAATGTAAATACATACCCTGTTATGGACCGGCGTTTGTCGAGATCACCAGCATAATCGGAATCAACTTATCCGATACATTCCTGCTTCCCTGTGGAATCCTTCTCAAATACCAATCCAATATCTATGGTACCTTTAATGTACCGTAGAATCCACTTCATTGCCTCCCAATGACCCTCTCCAGGATCATGCATATACCTACTAATCATAGAGACAGCTTGTGACAAATCTGGTCATGTACACACTATTGCATATATCAGACTACCAATTGTGCTAGCATATGGGACGCGAGTCATGTACTCACGTTCTTCAACAGTCTTTGGAGACATAGTGGCAGATAACTTGAAATGAGGAGCCAGTGGTGTACTTACAGATTTTGTATCCTTGTTGATGTTGAACCTCTGAAGTATCTTTTGCAAATACCCCTTCTGTGTCAAGCTCACCTTGCCACTCCTTCGGTCTCGTGTGATTTCCATGCCTAGCACCTTCTTTACTTCACCAAGATCCTTCATCTCAAACACAAAAAATAAGTCCTTTTTCAGTGTATCAATTGTAGATCTAGACTTTGAAGCAATAAGCATATCTACGTATAATAGTAAATAGATATATTCTCCTGTAGGTAGCTTGTTGTAATACACACATGGGTCATAATGGCTATGTGTGTACCTCTTTCCTCTGATGAAGCTGTCGAAACGCTTATATCATTGTCTAGGAGACTGTTTTAATCCATACAACGATTTCTTCAGCTTGCACACCAAGTCTTCTTTTCTTGCAGTGTTGAACCCTGTCGGCTGAGACATATAGATCTCCTCATCCAGATCGCCATGGAGAAAGGCGGTCTTTACATTAAGTTGATCAAGGTCCAACTCGTACTGTGCTACTAGAGCCAATAAGATGCGAATTGAAAAATACTTTACAACAGGAGAAAATACCTCGTTATAGTCAATTCCTTCTCTTTGTGCAAAGCCTTTTACTACCAATCTGGCCTTGTAACGCACCATAACTTCTTTTAGAGATCCCTACTTTTTTGCGTACACCCACTTACAGCCAATTGCCTTCTTTCCTTTGGGCAACCTTGTGAGTTCCCAAGTGTTATTTTTGAATAGAGATTTCATCTCTTCTTCCATGGCATCTTTCCACATCTTCGACTCTGAGCTGATTTCAGCTTCTCTGTAGGTGGACGGGATATCCTCTTTAACGAGCGAAAGAGCATAAGCAACAACCATATCTGTAGTGAGCCAACCTGGTTTACGCGTGTTTCTCCTTTATCTTCTAACTGCGCTGGAATTAGGAACATCACCCATGATCTGTTCTTGATCCTCATCATCATCAGCATCTACCTCAGATACTTGATCATTACCTTGTGTCACCCCATACAAGATCCTCAACGATACTGAACTTTCTAGAGATAGTGGATTAGCATCAGTCTTCACCTGCTGCGATACTTCTTTTGTCTTGACAATCTCCACCTGCTGAGAGATCTTAGGCTTCAACATTGAAGCCTCATCAAATGTGACATCTCTGCTGAAAATAAATTTTATGTCCGTTGGATCCCAGATTTTGAATCCTTTGATTCCCTTCTTGAATCCGACGAACAACCCCTTCTTCGCTCTTGGGTCTAGCTTATCTTCTTTAACACGATAATAGGTTGGACAACCAAATACCCTTAGCAAATCATAATCAGGAGCAATTTTTTCAGACCAAACCTCTAGAGGAGTTTTCCCTCCAATCGCAAACGAAGGCAACCTGTTAACAAGATAGCAAGCGTATGCCAAAGCCTCAGCCCAGAAATTCTTCGATAAATTGGCATTAGATAACATACAACGGACCTTCTCTAACAAAGTCATGTTCATCCTTTCTGCTACCCCGTTCTGTTGCAGTGTTTCCCTCACTGTGAAGTGTCTTTTTATGTCCTCATTACGACATAGCTTAAGGAAAGGATCTGACTTATATTCACCTCCATTATCTGAACGGAGGACCTTGATTTTCCTTCCTGTACTTCTCTCCAAATTGCTCTTCCACTCCACAAATAATTCTAGGACTTTCCCTTTGTGCTTCATGGTATATACCCAACATCGCCTAGAATAATCATCAATGAAAATCACAAAGTAGTGGTTACCTCTAATTGATGCAGTCTTGGTAGGTCCCCAAACGTCGGTGTGAACATGATCCAGAATCCTCTTGGTGCAATGAGTTGCTGTGCCGAATTTCACCTTGGTCTTCTTTTCGATGACGCAATGTTCACAAAATTCTAACTTGCAGGTTCCGGCACCTTTCAATAATCTTTGTCTTACAAGAGCTTGCAAAGACTTTTCAGCTATTTGTCCCAGCCTCATATGCCATAGACTGGTTGAGTCTTCATCTGAATTAGTAGAAGTTGCCACTTGTCCTGTAACAGTACTACTAAAGATTGTTCTGACGAACGGCCTTCAGAACCACCATCGAGCCTTTGGTCATCTTGAGGACTCCATCCTTTATTGATACCACAAGACCCAATGTCTTCAAAGCTCCAACAAAGATAAGATTTCTCTTCAGTTGAGATACATATCTCATTTCCTTCAGTTCTCGTATCATCCCATCAAACATCTTGATCTGGATTGTTCCTACACCTTCCATGGTACATGGATGATCGTCGCCCATAACAACTGAACATCACTTTAGCTTCTCAAAGCTAGAAAACTAATCCCTATTCGGGCACATATGGTATGTAGCACCAGTATCCAATATCCACTCAGTGTCTCCTGAGTATCCAATGATAGGAGTAGTGACAGAGAACGAGAATACTGATGAGTCCGAGTCTGATCCACCTGCCTGTAAAGTACTGGCTTGAGTATTGACCACCTTTGCAAGGTTTGCCTCAATCTTTGACTCTTTCTTCTTCCCTTTGGCCTTTGAACAGTCAACTTTCTAGTGCCCTAATTCTTTACAGAAGGCACACTGGTTCTTCTTCAGATCTCTAAAACCTGGCTTAGATTTCGATCTCCCACGATCACCTTTACCCTTCCTGTATGAACCTCTGCCTCTTACCGTCAATGCCTCTGCTGATGTGCTTATCTGAGAAGACAGTTTATCTTGCCTCATCGTATCATAGTTAACAAGAGCAGTAGACACTTCATTATAGTTAAGGGAGTTTTTACCATTTATCAATGTCAAAGTAAAAGTCTCATACTCCTCTACAGGAAGAATGTTCAAGAGAATTACCGCTTTATCTTCTTCATTGACCTATACATCCACATTAACTAAATCTGTAAGAAGCTTTGTGTAGCAATTCAAGTGTTCATTGATGGAGCATCCTCTCTTCGTTTTAAAACCATAAAGCTTACTCTTCAGCTGCAGTTTGGATTCAATGCTTTTAATCAGATACTTTCTTTCTAGGATCACCCATAATTGTCTCGCAGATGTTTTGTGCAACACCTGATACTTGATGTCTTGTGTCAAACAAGACCTGATTAAGCCACACGCTGATCGGTTCATCTTATCTCAATCTTCTTCAATGGTTGAGTTTTTCTTCTTCTCCAATCATAGAGTGTCTTCGAGATTTGATGCTGTCAGTGCATCCATCACCTGTCACTTCAACATACCAAAGTTGTTCGTGCCATTGAATTTCACCACATCAATTCTCAGATGTGGATTCATGAATCTCCCCGATGTATTTTCTCCAGCCATATTCTCAACTGATTCCTCAAAGTAATGCAAAAACAAATGGAGTTAGAAAAAATAACTAGATAAAGATAGGATCTTTACCTCCACGCGAAACCCTCGAAGAGTTTCCGAAGCAATCTACTCCTTCGAATTAATTCCTTGAGCACTTCGCACGCTGTTTTGAGATTGACACACGATCCCATAAATAGTCCCAACGCTGATCTGAGATCGACACACGATCTCCACCAACCAGCAATTGATGCCCTTAGAATCACCAGATGATCCCACGACGAACCTGGGATGCTCTTATACCAATTGTTATGCGCAAATCAACAATCTCTTGAGGAATTCTTAAGCCACAGATGCAATAGAGAAGAACTACCAACAACAAGAATAATAAAAACAATGGAAGAAAAACAAACATAAGATTTAACGAGGTTCGGCAAATTTTGCCTACGTTCTCGAGGCAAGGAAGAGAGATTTCTTTATTAATTCAATAATCAATACAATTGCAAGCATACATTAGAAGAGGACTCTGCCCCTCTATTTATACCCAAAAAAACCTAGAAGAATCAGATTCTTTATTGGACTCGTTTTCAATTCAGAATAACTTTCCGAATTCAGCTCAGATCCGTCTGTCGGTCGACCGGCCGGTCAGCCGACCCAAGTCCCGGTCGACCGTGCCCAACCGAGAGTAAGGCCATGTCAGTCGGTCGACTGGGCGGTCGACTGTCTCCTTCTGCGGTTGACCGGGCGGTCGACCGCAATGGCCTGTGCATGTTGGTGCACACCGGTCGACCGGGCGGTCGACCAGTGTCTGCTGGCTGCTGCTGTTTCTTCTTTGCCTTGGCTTCCTTGACTTCCTCTCTCTTCCTACACAAATCAATATTTTTACTTCAATAATCAATAGCAATACTAAAAATTATTATAAATATTTTCTTCTTCGTCCTCAATTTTATGTCCTAATTTTAACTCTAGCCTTAATTCTCCACCCTCTGTTAAGAATTATACAAAAATATATTCCTATCTCCTCAAACTTATACCTTAAATTAATCCTCACCCTAACCATACATGGATTCCACCCCCTTCCTGCCATCCATGCAGGCACCCAACGACCACCTGCTTCCCGCCATCGATGTCGGCCCCCAACGACCACCTCCAACATCACCCCTACAGGGAGGAGGTGGGATCCTACTGATATCAACGGTCGAATTAGAGGAGCGTTCATTATGGGTCACTTGATCTAAATCAAGGGATCAAGGGTGAGAATGGAAGAAGGGTTTGAGTTGCTACTGTGAGTAGGACTATGGTTAGCGTTTATACAAGAAGACCGATCCCTACTCCTTCAATGTCTAACGTTACAGTGTGGGTTGTGAAAAGTGATGAGGCCTCTCACGTAGCTTCCATGTAGTGTCATCCACCATCAAGATAATTATGAGCATGAAGAGATGTTTTACCGTACTAATTTGCGTTTTCTACTTGATTTATTGTCAAATATAAGTGCATCACTTGTTTAAATACGTCACCTTTTAGATTTTCTTGAAAGTTCCTTAATGTTGATTATCTCGCGAGTTGATCTTTGTTCAAAACTTGCCTCTTCTTCGAAGTTTCTCTTCTTTGTGAGTTCTTTAAAAGATGGTCTTCTTCAATGCTGTCTTCTTTGAATAATCCTACTCACAATATTCTACCATACAAACTTTCCACCCTCTGCTCGATCTTTGAGTATTATTCAAGATTGTGGATTATCTGTCTTATACCGAAAAATAGAGTTCTTATCTTTCAAGATATTCTTTAGCAACTCAGATTCAAGATATTCTTCAGCAATTCAAATCTTAATCTTTATGTAAATGTCTTGATGTCTAGGAGTATACACCACTTCTTGTTAATTCTCATAATTTCCATGTATTAGTTGATGTTGTTGATCCAATGATCCATCTCTTTAGTTTTGAGATGATTAATTCATGTAGTTATTATATTAATGATCTTAATGTAAGGACTCGGGGCACAATCTCAAAAGACTAGCCATTCAGGTGGAGTAGACCAAATCCTTATAAACCCAAGACTATCCTCATGTCTAGCCGATGTGGGACTATTTGTTTGACCCAAATCCTAACAATTCCCCGCTCGAACAAGATTCTCCCTGTAAGCTCATCTTCACACCTGAAAGATCATCTTCACACCTAAAAGACATATGCTCAATGGAGATCGATATCCTCTTTACTGCATTACAGCACACACCTTATGTGAAGCAGGGCTTCGCTGCTAATCTCGAGAGCAAACTAGCTCTACAGGGACTTTTGTAACGCCCCGATTCCACGAATATGGAGACGTCACTGCGACGCATATACGTTGGTCAAAAGGTGCCCCCACGTATATACGCTAAGCATAAAAGTACAATAAGGATCAGAGTACACGATAAGGCGTGATATCCATATATATGCCAACTCAAGATACACACATACAAAGTCATCACAAGATATTATAAAGTATTACACGATACATGTGCATTACATCATAACCAAGTCCAAAAAGGATATATACAAATATGTATACAAAAAGCTCACAAGTGGAAAGAAGATCTCGTGAGTCAAAAGGTAAGTCTGGCACGAGGACCGGAACTAATCTGCCTGCTCACTAAAGAAAGCCTGATCTTCGGTGGATGGCTCCACTTCGGCCCAGGCCTCGAAATCTGAATGTGCAAATCCAAGGGATCAAGACAGGTAACGATAAACAATATATATGGCCAAATGGCTAGGATACAAGAATAAGGAAAACTGGAACAGTATAATGAATATAAACCATCGGGTAAGGAAAGCATATAGAACTGAAGTCAGAAAGGAATGAATGCATAGCTCTAGTCTATTATTATTATTACTTGCTTTACTGTGATATCTAGCTATGTGACCCAGCGTCCCAGCGCACATAGATCCATATCCTAGTAATACAAGGTTGTTATTGGAAACAGCGGGGTATCGACGAACTATGTTTACAGTGGACCCCGTACATGCCCGGGATAACGGTCCAGGATTGTTCCGTTGCTTGGTGACGGAAGCCAGCCGCTAGGCTATTCAGGAGGGTCTTATGTATGCCCTTTGTCATGACAGTATTCAGGAATAGGGAGCAAGCACTCCCCTCGGTCCCCTGGAGGCTCTCAGGTTAGACCGGAATATGATTGTACAATATACCTAATACCACTGTAAACACGAACACGTATCGATATCCGCATGTTTCCCCCGACCCATATGTAAGTTGGTGCTTTTTATGTAAAAGTCAAGTGTATCATGCTTAGTTTTAAGAGATGGCATGATAAGTGGTGATGTTTACTATTTAACATGTCATGAAACGAGTATATGCAATAATAAGTCATGAGATAACAAGAGATACATCCATCCAGTAATAGGTCATGTAGAGCCAGTATTGAAGCATGAACAAGCAAGATATAATACACATGTAACAAGTATAAGAACCAAATTCAGAACAGAAATTAACTATGACACACAGTCAGAATTAGTCGACTAGGGGTAAGGGTTAGTCGACTAATAGGGGTCTCCAGTCGACTAACAGATGCTTAAGTCGACTAAGTCTGTTGATACAGAAAGTTGGATTTCTGGTCCAGGGAGGATTAGTCGACTAGGAGGATTCAGGAGTCGACTAATAGGGATTTCCAGAGAGTTGAGATTTATGTCCAGAAAAGATTAGTCGACTGATATTTGGGGTAAGTCGACTAATACTGTGTTTTCCAGAAAAGCTAAGTTTCAGCTAAGTGTTCTAGTCGACTAGCTCCTAGGGTAAGTCGACTAATCGTGGGAAAAACAGTGACAGAACAGATTTTCTGGAAATTGTGTTTGATGGTTCAATTCATGGTTTTTGGTGACCTAGGTGTACAAGAGGTGTAGATACAAGTGTTCTAGGGCTAATTCAAGTCTTGGTGAGTGAAATACTCACTTGGAACCGTTTGATTGAAGCTCTACGAGTCCGGAAAGAGTGTGGTTGACGGTTAGCTCCTAATTGATCCTTGACGACGAAGAGAGCTACGATCCAAGCTCCAAAGTAGTAGCTTGAGCTGGAGGTGAAGAGCTTGGGGTGTTCTTGGAGCTAGGGTTCAGTTTGAGGAAGGAGGAGAGACTTTGGTGAAGGTTTCTCTTTTGTTGAAGTGGAGAAGAAAAGAGTAGAATGCAAAGGGGAAAGCTTTTATATGTTTGGGATTTTGTAAAGGGGTGGAATTTAGGTGGAAGAGAGGGGTTTTCTTGCAAAAAGGGAGGGGAGTGAGGTGTCCCTCACCTAGCCACTTGGCCGGCTGTGGGAGAGAGAGAGAATGAGTGGGGTTAGGTGGGGAAGTGAGTGGGAAATGAGGTGGAAATTGTGAAATTTTGGGATTATTGAAAAATGTCCGAAATTCAAGTATCTCGGAATGACCTGAAAATTTTACCAAAAATCAAGAATAAGATTTGAAGACTCATGGTGCAATTCGTTTGAAGAAATAGTTTATAGTTTTAAAACTAAAAATCCCGGAATCAGTTACTCACCGACTCCGTTGGAATTTTCATAAATTCGTAAAATTCTCAGAAAAAGTATTTAGATAGAAAATATGATTCTAAGAAATAATGTCTAAAGGACTTTCTAGAAATTCCTAACTGTTTGCAAGATAAAAATCCGAGAATCGATCAGCGGCACTGGTCGACACCGGTTTTGAAAATATTTAATTAAATTCAGGAAAATTCCAGAAAATCATATAAAATCCAAAGTATAGGAAAATGACATTTGGAACTGAAATCGGTCGAATACAGGAAGTAATTCGAAAAAAAACACGATAGGGAAACTGAATACGCAACTAAGTACGTATTCCGGGAACGGGGTATTACAATCTACCCACCTTACAAAAATTTCGTCCTCGAAATTTCGTAAAGTGAAAGGGAACAGATAAATAAGGATAAGAAGGAAAATGCCGATAGATAAGAATGAAAGGAAGAGTCTTACCAATCAAGTTGTGAAGAGATGAGGGTAACGCTCACGGATAACATCCTCTCGTTCCCACGTGGCCTCTCCAGGGGCATGCCTGTTCCAAGACACCAACACTAATGGTATGGCTCGGTTCTTCAATGTCTTGACACTCCTGTCCAAAATGGCCATCGGCTGCTCTTGATATGACAAATCCGGTTGTAGTTCCAGTTCGGAGTGATCCAGGATGTGACTATCATCTTTCACATACTTCCTCAACTGTGATACGTGGAAAATATTGTGAACTCCGTCCAAAGATGGCGGTAATGCCAACCTATAAGACACGTCTCCCACTCGATCCAAAATCTCAAATGGGCCGATATATCTCGGACTAAGCTTTCCACGAGTACCGAACCGGATTACTCCCTTAGTAGGTGATATCTTTAAAAACACATGATCTCCTGCCTGGAACTCCAATGGCCTTCTCTGTGTGTCAGCCCAACTCTTCTGCCGACTCTGCGCTGCCCTGAGGTGATCTCTGATAATCCTGACCTTGTCTGTTGTCTGAATCAGAATCTCTGGCCCCAAAAGTCTTCTCTCACCGACTTCATCCCAACAAATCGGGGACCTACACTTCCTCCCATAGAATGCTTCAAATGGTGCCATCTTGATACTTGCTTGATAACTGTTATTATAAGAAAACTCCGCCAAGTGAAGATGGTCTTCCCATGATCCCTGGAATTCAATCATGCAGGCCCTTAGCATATCCTCAAGAATCTGGATAGTCCTCTCAGATTGTCCGTCTGTCTGAGGATGATATGATGTACTGAATTTCAGACGAGTCCCTAGACTTTCTTGGAGACTCTCCCAGAAATGAGATCTGAATCTGGTGTCTCGGTCTGATACAATACTAACAAGAACTCCATGTAGACGAACTATCTCCTTCATGTACTTGTCCGCCAGAACCTCCGTTGATTGACCCACCCTGAATGGTATGAAGTGAGCTGACTTAGTGAGACGGTCAATGATTACCCACACAGCATTATTACCTTTAGGACTTCGAGGCAATGCCGTAACAAAATCCATGGTAATGTGCTCCCACTTCCACTCGGGAATCGGTAAAGGTTGTAGAAGTCCCGCCGTCCTCTGATGCTCAATCTTTATCTGTTGACAAACCAAGCACTTGGCAACAAACTGGGCTATCTCCCTCTTCATGGCATTCCACCAAAACTGCTTCTTCATGTCCTGATACATCTTGTTCCCCCCCGGGTGTATGGAATATGCTGAACTGTGAGCTTCCGCCAAAATCTTCTGCCGAACTTCTCCTTGGGGAACACAAAGCCTGCTACCAAAATATAAGGCACCATCCGGGTGAATACTGATATCAGTCCTCAATCCAGCCTCTACCTGAGCTCGGAACTGCTGCAATCTGGGGTCTTCCTTCTGAGCTTCCTTGATCTCATCTATCAATGTTGACTGAATCTGCAAAGCCATGTACTGTCCTGCCTCCTCAGCTCCTCGAACCAACATCAAGTCCAATCTGATAATGTCCTGAATCAACTCCTTCTGCTGAGTGATTTGGACAAGCACCCCATTCTCTGGCATCCTGCTCAGTGCATCCGGTACTGTATTGACCTTGCCTGGATGGTATTGCAAGTCAATATCATAGTCCGCCATCAGCTCCAGCCACCGCCTCTGCCTCATGTTCAACTCTTTCTGTGAGAAAATATACTTGAGGCTCTTGTGATCTGTGTATATCAACACCCTATCTCCCAGAAGATAATGCCTCCAAATCTTCAAGGCAATATCACAGCTGCAAGCTCCAAGTCATGAGTTGGGTAATTCCGCTCATGAGTCTTCAGTTGCCTGGATGCATATGCTATGACATGATCATGTTGCATAAGTACACACCCCAGGCCTTTCCCTGATGCATCACTGAAAATGACCATCCCTCCTCTACCCGAGGGAGTCTTCAGGATTGGAGCTGAAATGAGCCTCTGCTTCAACTGCTCAAATGCTGCAGTACATTCCCCAGTCCAAATGTACCTCTCTCCTTTCCGAGTGAGCTTGGTCAACGGGGCTGCAATCCTAGAGAAATCCTGGACAAAGCGTCTGTAATATCCTGCTAGTCCAAGAAAACTCTTAACCTCAGTCACCGTCCTCGGAATTGGCCAATCCTTCACTGCTTGGACCTTGCTGGGATCCACCGCGATTCCTTCTGCTGAAACAATGTGTCCAAGGAAGGCTATACTGTCCAATCAGAAGTCACACTTGCTCCTCTTGGCATGAAGCTGCTCCTGCTGGAGGGTCTGCAACACAATCCTCAAGTGTTCTGCATGCTCCTTGTTGTTCTTGGAGTAGATCAAGATGTCATCTATGAAGACAACAACGAACTGGTCCAAGTAGGGCGAGAACACTCGGTTCATCAAATCCATGAAAACTGCAGGGGCATTGGTGACTCCGAAAGGCATAACTAGAAATTCATAGTGGCCATAACGGGTCCTGAATGCCGTCTTCGGGATATCCTCCGTCTTCATCCTTAGCTGATGGTACCCTGACTGCAAATCCAACTTAGAGAATACCCGGGCTCCATGAAGCTGATCAAACAAATCATCAATCCTTGGCAAGGGATACTTGTTCTTGATGGTAACCTTGTTCAATTCCCTATAATCAATGCAAAGCCTCTTACCACCATCCTTCTTGTTCACCAAAAGCACTGGAGCTCCCTATGGTGAAGCACTTGGCCGAATCAATCCCTTGTCTGAGTATTCCTGCAGCTGCTTCTTCAGAATCTCTAACTCCGTCGGTGCCATCCTGTACGGAGCCTTAGATATAGGAGCTGTCCCAGGCACAGTATCAATTGAGAACTCGATCACCCTTTTAGGTGGCAGTCCTGAGATCTCAGCAAACACTCCTGGAAATTCATCCCACACCGGTACTCCTTTCTGAACCTCCGAAGTAGTCAACCGAGTCTTTCTCTTGGTAGACTTCACCTCACCACTAAATTGAAATTCCGATTGACGGGGGATCCTGAAAATAATCTTCTTCTCCCTACAGTCAATAACTGCATGGTACTGACTGAGCCAGGTCATGCCTAAGATTACGTCGTACCCTTTAGTGTCTAGCACGAGCATATCTATGGCCAAGGTCTTATCACAAAGTTCCACTGGACAATCAGCACAGACCCTAGAAGACATGACTACTCCATTCCCAGTACTAATCTCCCACTTGTGGTCTAAAGATTTAACAGGTATGGAATGCAATGCCACAAAATGATCTGAGATAAAACAATGTGAAGCACCGGAATCGAAGAGGGCTAAAACAGGTTGAGAATGCACCCTGATATTACCTGTTATCACCTCCTCAGAAGTCTCAGCTTCCACTTCTGTCAAATTGTAGGCTTGACCTCTTCCACGCCCTGCTGCTGTCCTAGCTCCCCTCTGGACCGGGCGAACAACATGCTGTGGAGGAAGGGGAAGAGCTCTCTTCATCACTGGTCCCTGATTCCTCTGCCCCGGTGGCCCTGGAAGCGCCCTCTGTCCATTGGGTCCTGGAAGTGCTGGCAAAGCTTGACCGGCTATCCCATCCTTCTGTGCGGACAGGCTTCTATAGAATGATCCCTGGATCCACACACCAAACACAATCCATTTGCCCTACGGCAATTCTGACGAATGTGGCCCGGTTTCTGACAATAACTGCAGAAGGTCGATGGTTGGCCCGCCTGGTAAGGAGCTGGTCTGAATTGTTGCCTCATCTGCACCTTCGCTGCTCTGAATGGGCCTCCTCTCCCCATTGGTGGAAACGGCCTCTTCATGGCCTGGTTCCTCATCTGATCCTCTTGCTTCTTCTCAAGCCCACGCTCAACTTCTCGAGCTATGGTGAGAACCTCCGAATAAGTCTTCAACTGTTGGGGCATTAAGAACATCTGAATGTCCATCTGCAAGCCCTGCTGGAACCTACTTGCCCGCTTCTCCTCGTCCGTTACCATGTACGGAGCAAAGCGGCTCAATCTAAGAAACTCTGCAGCATACTCGTCCACGGACTTGCTCCCTTGCTGAAGCCTGATAAACTGCTCTTCCATGTCTTTCTGAGCAGTAGCAGGGAAGAATCTGTTGTAGAAACTCTTGGAGAACGTGTCCCAGGTGACAGGCTTCTCCAGTCTGGCCTCCTCAGCTAGCCACCAAGTTCTGGCTATGTCCTTCAGCTGAATCTTGGCGACCTCCACTTGATTCTCCTTCGGTACTCTGGCCGCATTCAACAAGTCTGCGGTATCTGTCAGCCATTGCTCAGCATCCAAGGGCTTCTCTTCTCCCGTGAAGATGGCTGGTTGCAGTCGCCTGAAGTCCGATACATTTCCGGGCCTCTGCTCCTTGGGAGCTGCCAATTCCTGCCGGAGGAGCTCCGTCTGCTGCTGCTGGTTCCCCATCATAGTCTGAATGACTCTCAGAATATCCACATGGTCTCGAGTGGGTCCATTAGAGGCTTGCCCCGAGTGGTTACGGCCCGTCCTTCGCTCCATATCGAGTTAGGAATAGAAAACTAGAATTTGGAAACAAATGGAAGGAGTTTAGGATACAAGGGAAGGAATCAAGAAGGAATCAAGGAGGACTAAATAACTTTGTATATTGTAGTTGGCATCAGCAAATTATTGAAATTCGCCGCTCGATTGTACTTCAGGTGTGAGAGCCTAGGCTCTGATACCAACCTGTAACGCCCCGATTCCACGAATATGGAGACGTCACTGCGACGCATATACGTTGGTCAAAAGGTGCCCCCACGTATATACGCTAAGCATAAAAGTACAATAAGGATCAGAGTACACGATAAGGCGTGATATCCATATATATGCCAACTCAAGATACACACATACAAAGTCATCACAAGATATTATAAAGTATTACACGATACATGTGCATTACATCATAACCAAGTCCAAAAAGGATATATACAAATATGTATACAAAAAGCTCACAAGTGGAAAGAAGATCTCGTGAGTCAAAAGGTAAGTCTGGCACGAGGACCGGAACTAATCTGCCTGCTCACTAAAGAAAGCCTGATCTTCGGTGGATGGCTCCACTTCGGCCCAGGCCTCGAAATCTGAATGTGCAAATCCAAGGGATCAAGACAGGTAACGATAAACAATATATATGGCCAAATGGCTAGGATACAAGAATAAGGAAAACTGGAACAGTATAATGAATATAAACCATCGGGTAAGGAAAGCATATAGAACTGAAGTCAGAAAGGAATGAATGCATAGCTCTAGTCTATTATTATTATTACTTGCTTTACTGTGATATCTAGCTATGTGACCCAGCGTCCCAGCGCACATAGATCCATATCCTAGTAATACAAGGTTGTTATTGGAAACAGCGGGGTATCGACGAACTATGTTTACAGTGGACCCCGTACATGCCCGGGATAACGGTCCAGGATTGTTCCGTTGCTTGGTGACGGAAGCCAGCCGCTAGGCTATTCAGGAGGGTCTTATGTATGCCCTTTGTCATGACAGTATTCAGGAATAGGGAGCAAGCACTCCCCTCGGTCCCCTGGAGGCTCTCAGGTTAGACCGGAATATGATTGTACAATATACCTAATACCACTGTAAACACGAACACGTATCGATATCTGCATGTTTCCCCCGACCCATATGTAAGTTGGTGCTTTTTATGTAAAAGTCAAGTGTATCATGCTTAGTTTTAAGAGATGGCATGATAAGTGGTGATGTTTACTATTTAACATGTCATGAAACGAGTATATGCAATAATAAGTCATGAGATAACAAGAGATACATCCATCCAGTAATAGGTCATGTAGAGCCAGTATTGAAGCATGAACAAGCAAGATATAATACACATGTAACAAGTATAAGAACCAAATTCAGAACAGAAATTAACTATGACACACAGTCAGAATTAGTCGACTAGGGGTAAGGGTTAGTCGACTAATAGGGGTCTCCAGTCGACTAACAGATGCTTAAGTCGACTAAGTCTGTTGATACAGAAAGTTGGATTTCTGGTCCAGGGAGGATTAGTCGACTAGGAGGATTCAGGAGTCGACTAATAGGGATTTCCAGAGAGTTGAGATTTATGTCCAGAAAAGATTAGTCGACTGATATTTGGGGTAAGTCGACTAATACTGTGTTTTTCAGAAAAGCTAAGTTTCAGCTAAGTGTTCTAGTCGACTAGCTCCTAGGGTAAGTCGACTAATCGTGGGAAAAACAATGACAGAACAGATTTTCTGGAAATTGTGTTTGATGGTTCAATTCATGGTTTTTGGTGACCTAGGTGTACAAGAGGTGTAGATACAAGTGTTCTAGGGCTAATTCAAGTCTTGGTGAGTGAAATACTCACTTGGAACCGTTTGATTGAAGCTCTACGAGTCCGGAAAGAGTGTGGTTGACGGTTAGCTCCTAATTGATCCTTGACGACGAAGAGAGCTACGATCCAAGCTCCAAAGTAGTAGCTTGAGCTGGAGGTGAAGAGCTTGGGGTGTTCTTGGAGCTAGGGTTCAGTTTGAGGAAGGAGGAGAGACTTTGGTGAAGGTTTCTCTTTTGTTGAAGTGGAGAAGAAAAGAGTAGAATGCAAAGGGGAAAGCTTTTATATGTTTGGGATTTTGTAAAGGGGGTGGAATTTAGGTGGAAGAGAGGGGTTTTCTTGCAAAAAGGGAGGGGAGTGAGGTGTCCCTCACCTAGCCACTTGGCCGGCTGTGGGAGAGAGAGAGAATGAGTGGGGTTAGGTGGGGAAGTGAGTGGGAAATGAGGTGGAAATTGTGAAATTTTGGGATTATTGAAAAATGTCCGAAATTCAAGTATCTCGGAATGACCTGAAAATTTTACCAAAAATCAAGAATAAGATTTGAAGACTCATGGTGCAATTCGTTTGAAGAAATAGTTTATAGTTTTAAAACTAAAAATCCCGGAATCAGTTACTCACCGACTCCGTTGGAATTTTCATAAATTCGTAAAATTCTCAGAAAAAATATTTAGATAGAAAATATGATTCTAAGAAATAATGTCTAAAGGACTTTCTAGAAATTCCTAACTGTTTGCAAGATAAAAATCCGAGAATCGATCAGCGGCACTGGTCGACACCGGTTTTGAAAATATTTAATTAAATTCAGGAAAATTCCAGAAAATCATATAAAATCCAAAGTATAGGAAAATGACATTTGGAACTGAAATCGGTCGAATACAGGAAGTAATTCGAAAAAAAACACGATAGGAAAACTGAATACGCAACTAAGTACGTATTCCGGGAACGGGGTATTACAACTTTATTGCGCCTTTTTGCACCCTGAGAATTGAACAGGTTTTTACCCCCTCACATAAAGAGTTCGGGCTCCCTGCAAGGCGATCTTCCTCACTCCTTATCCAAAAAGATCATGTTCTCAATCGAGGCACTCCTCTTCACTGCGTTGGATGACAACACATCTTACATGAAGCACCTAGAGCACTCTTCTTCACTGCGTTGGGCAACACATCTTACATGAAGCACTTGCAGCATGATTACCTCCCTTAAAAGCTCAATCTTTATAAATCCAGCTTAACATGAGGCTCACTGCGCCCTCGGGGATCGAACATCACCCACACACATGACTAAGTTTGGAGCATGGAATGGTACTATTTGTAAGGACTCGGGGCACCATCTCAAAAAAACTAGCCTTCTAGGTAGAGTATCCAAATCCTTGTAAATCCAAGACCATCCTAATGTCTATCCGATGTGGGACTATTTGTTCAACTCAAATACCAACACTTCAAAGTGTTTAAGTTACAGGTTTTTCAAGATCATGGTTTACATGTTTAGCTTCAACCAAAAGACTCAAAATCAAGTTTTTGAAGCTTACACCAGTTAATTGAAGAACTTAAGCACAAGGAATATACGCTATACTTAAGTTGGAGTCAAGCTCGAAGAATCAAGTTTGGATGCGTTTGAAGCATCTCAAGTTTAGAATTTTTTATGTGTAAGATTTAGTTTTTTTCAAAATCTTTCTTAGAATTTGGAAGGCTCATTGGTACACACACACAAAAAAAAAAAAATTGATTTCAAGATTTATTACAAAAGATCAAAAGAGTTTTTGTCTTGAATTTCATTTTTGTAGAATTCATTTTTGGGAAAGAATTTTCAAAGGATTTATTTCAAAAGGACTTTGTTATTGGAAAATGAGATTTCAAGAGTTTATATGACATGTTGATTCTTGATCATATGCACTTTGTCATAAAAATTTATATAAACTTATTTTGATAAGTTTTAACAAGTATAGTTAAATGTATTTCAAAATGGTTTTTACATACAAGATTTTTGAAGTTTGGTATGGCTCCGTCGATCGACCGGTCGACCATCTGCATAGCTTGTTTATTTTGCTATGCCGGTCGACTGGATATGCACTGGCTTGTGCATGTTTTTTAGCCGTGCATGTCAGTCAACACATCTTTTCATGCATACATGCATTCATTCATACATCGAGAACAATGCATAAGATAAGTGTGAGGGAGGGTTTACTAACATATTAACATAGGTACGTTTACTAACAAAATTTTTTCTTTTAAAATCTTTTTAAAAACGAAAATAATACTTTGATTTATTTTTATAAGTAATTAAGTTAATTTTACGGAATAGAAAAATCACAATTAGAATTTCTTAATACTTGGTCAAAATAAGATTATTTGTTTGATTTTTAGGATTAGGAGAAAAAATTGAAAAAGTAATTTAATCTTGATTTTTACCTTAAAGAAATATGCATACTTTATACCATTTATACACTTAGGATTCAAAACAAAGACTCTTGTGCTTTAGAAATATATATATATATATATATATATATATATATATATATATATATATATATATATATATATATATATATATATATATATATATGTATATATCTATATATGTGTATATGTGTATATGTGTGTGTGTGTGTGTGTGTGTGTGCGTGTTTATGTGTGTGTGTGTGTGTGTGTGTGTGTGTGTGTGTGTGTGTGTGTGTGTGTGTGTGTGTGTGTGTGTATATATATATATATATATATGTATATGTATATGTATATGTATATATATAATATATGTGTGTGTGTGTGTGTGTATAATATATATGTATTAACACATCTACTAATCAATTAGTTAGGTTTTAGGGCCTCAAGAAGCCTTGATACTTACACAAAAGAAAATTAGATGAGCTATACATTTTAAAAAAAAAAGTGCTTAAAAGGCAACAAAGTGGTAATATTTCAACAGTAACGCAGAAAAAGCCACGTTTTCGCGACCTAATGGTGGTGGTTGGCATGGCGGTTGCGTTTGTGTGTTCGACTGGGACTCTACTTCCTATTTTCCCTATAAATAGCACCCAGAGGCAGCAGAGGAGGATATATCTTAGAGCTAGTCTAGAGATCATGTTGGCCCAAAGGTCCATCACCTTACTTTTGATGATGATTAATTCATGTAGTTATAGTACTAATGATCTTGTGCTTATTTAGTTTCAGATATTTGATCAAGATCTTAGTCGGTGTTTCGCTTCAACGAAAGATTAAAAGTGAAGTTTTGAAGCTAACACGTGTTGATTCAAGATCTAGCGCTTAAAGATCGTATCAAGTGCTCAAAGAGGAGTCTAGCTCATGAATCAAGTTTGGATCAAGTCAAAATGGAGAAGAAGTTTTTCAAGAGAAGATTTTCAAGACTTGAGTTTATGTTTATAAATATTAAGATTTTATGTTTTAGATAAAATACAAAGGATAAATTACTTGTGGATTGCTCAAGCTCATATACACACACACAAAAAATTTATTTGTGTTTTCATAAGTATAGTTTTAATTTTAGAAAATACCGTTTTGATTTTGAGCTTCAAAGAAAATATCTTTATGTTTCGAGAATCGAATTCATCAAAATAAGTTTACATGTTTTTATATGAGTTTTGGATTCATCCATACACATTGATGGTTCAAATGTTTAGAAAAACTTATTTGATGTTTCCATATCATGTGTTTAATTTTATATTTATCAAAACTTATTTTTGAACTTATTGTCAAAAACATAGATATTTCATCTTATATGTGCATTGGATCATATCCATACACACTATGCTACATTTGAGTTTTAATATCATGCTTTTGTATTCGAATAAGTTTTGAAAAAAATTGGTTTTTCATTTCAAAGTTATTTTTTAAAAATACCGGTTTTTGTTTAAAGCTAAATTTTATATCACAAAAATAGTTCAATTTATTTATAATATTTGTTGATTTTTGCTCATATATTTGGATTTCAAAGTATTTCAATGAACTGATTTTTGCGAATTTTATGTGATTTTATAGGTTTTTATAGGATTTTAAAAGACCGAGTTTTAATTCCTAATTAACCCTAACCTGGGCTTCTAGCGGTCGATCGGACCAGAAGTCGGTCGACCGAGCGGTCGACCGATGTGCACAAAAAAGTGCACATACCCTGGCTTGAGGGCCGGTCAACCGATCCAGAGAGTTCACTCTCTGGATCTGGCCCCAATCGACCAGGCGGTCGACCGACTAAGAGAGCAATGTTCTCTGGCTCTAGCCTTGGTCGACCGACCAGTCAACCGATAGGCCTTTGATCTGGGTACGGTCAACAGGTGATTGACCGGCAACCCCAACAATCATAAAAATGACCATTGGCTGGTCGACCGACAGGTCATCTGGCCTGCGAATTTGCCCCAACGGCTAGTTTCTTGTAGCTCCATGAAAGGGAGCTGTTTTGGATAGTTTTCAACAAGATTTTGGAGAAGTTTTAGAGCCAGTTTTTCTCATCTCTCTTAAAATTTTTCTCCACTTGTTTTTGGGCTAATATCAAAAGGAGAGTTTTTAAGAGTGTTTTCAAAAAAAAATTTCTTGAGTTTTCCACCACAACTCTATCTTGCTTTTCTCACACAAACTTGAGCTTTCCATTGCTATATCAATCCTCTTAGAATCCTTATTGTGAGAGTTTTTTGTGATCAAGAGAATTGATCATAAATTTTCATTCTTGTATTGTGAGGAGTTGTAGAGGTTGTGGCCTCGGTGAAGAGAGTTTTGTGATGATTAAATGAAGTGATCACCAGGTGTTCTAACTTGTGATTGGAAGAGTTGTAAGAGGTCTCGGCAAGCTAGTGTACTTGCGTGTGTTGTTCTTATTAGAACAAGTAAGGGACTTGCGGGTCCAAGAGTTCTTGGGGAGCTCATTGTAGGTGTTACGGCACCGAATGATCTTGTATGATCGATTTTAGTGAAAATCCTTCATAGTGTTGAAGGCGGGGACGTGAGTGTGCTCGAACCTCGAAACAAATCTCCCGTGTTTGTGATTTCTGATCTCTCTCTCTCTCTTACTTGTGTTTTATATCTTGTATATGCTCATTATTCATATCTCTTATATGCTTGATATATCTTGTGCTTAACTGAATATATATGCTTGGTTCTCTTGTTTGCTTGCACTTGTATTTAACCAAGAGAGTTATAATGGCACCACAACTCTTAATATAGAGGAATCTTGAGGATATAGTCCAGAGCTCTTCACCGGGAATTCAATTACACTCTTTGGTTATACTTTGTGTGTTTGCATAATAGTTTTAGTCTGCACAATTAGTTTTATTTTTATATTCGTTTTGCATTTGATTAGCTTGTCACTATTCACCTCCCTCTAAGTGACCTTCAGATTAAATTTTGGATTTTTCTTTAGTCTCTTCTCTGGATTTCTTTTGTAATTTTTAGGATTTAGTTCTAGTTCAAGTTTTATAAAGGAGGAGACTCTTGTAATTGAAGGTGACAGCATCAATAACAAGATTTTTTTTTCCAATTTCTTTTTAGTTACTTGCTTTATTTGCTTACTTTCTCTTTTATTATGCTTTCTTTAGTTTTCACTATGAGTAGTTAATCTTCTTCATGACTTGCTAATCTCTCCATCACTACTTCTAATTCTTGGTTAGAATAATACCGATTGAATCATATGTATGCCTACTTCAATCCTTGCGAAAGCGAGTGTTTTTAAAGGCACATGAGGATAGGAATTAGATTAAATATTTGCTATTATTTTTTAATGATTTTTCTTATCTTATGCTTGATTGACACCTTGATATGTTAAGCCTTAGATAGTGATTATTTCAAATATGATATTGTTTCTATCTTACGTATCTTACTTGATTTTGTGGTAGATTACTATGCTAGAATTTAAAGTGAAGTTTAATATAGCTTAGGTTAGTAAGTTAGTTGTGGTAGACGATTAGTAGGTCATATTTCTTTACTTCTTTTCTAAACCCCTAGATCAATCACCAATTTCTATATTCTTCTTTATACTTCTAATAGTTACATAGTATTTTTTTCTTTTAACACAAAAAAAAACAACCTAACCAATCTAGTTTGTAAAAAAAAATATCGAAAAACTTCTATCGTATTCCTCCCTGTGGATTCGACCCGCATAGCCCTTGCTATCACGGTTAAATTAAAGGAATTCAGAGTTCATCGCACACTAGATAAACACTTTTTTAAACTGTGTATTTTCCTCAATCAGTGTTAGCTAAGACTGAGGAGGAATTTGTACGATTGTTTGGTAGGCTTAATGAGAATTTTCATAACTTCCCTAAATTACTTGAATATGTGAACAATGCATGGATTACTAAGTTTAAAGAGAAATTTTTTGCTAGCTAGACTGACACAATAATACATTTTGGAAAAACATCAACAATATGTATGCTTTTGGTTATTTTTTACGATATCGTGTAAATTTTAAAAACAAATATACTATATAATATTGTTAATATCAAGTTACCTTACATATTCATTATCTTATCTTTTCAAAATTGAAAGTGCATATGCAAAGCTGAAAATGTATCTAGGATCATCTCTTCAGAATTTTGAGACAAATTAGAGCAAAATTCATGCTATTTTAGATTGCAACATACTGAAATATAAGCTTCTTTTGAAAAGAGTATAAATGTTGTATTACACAATTTCAAGTCATTCCAATTCAAGTGATTGGAAGGTGTTGTATCAATTGCTGCCCTGGATAAGACTGTGGAGGAGTAAAAAAAAAGCAATATTGTCGGTATCGATGACAACGCTTGTAAATGCATATTGAGAAAGATCCATGGACTACCTTATGCACATAAGTTGGCTGAGAATGGCAGAGTCTATATGTCAATTCTCTTAGGTTCCATTGATAGCCATTGGAGAAAACTAAACATGTCACCATATGCGCCTATTGATTGCGAAGTGATAGTTGGCGTAAGAAATCATTGGACAGAAGAGATAAATAAGATAAACTAATGCTTTATTAAAGCCAACGATTCTGAGAAGATGATCTTATTGAAGAGAATGCGAGAGTTGGTTAATTCAAGTACTTCCTATCTTATTGAACCAGAAGATAAGATAAGAAATGTGGTAACAATGTTGTCAAAAATGAAGTCTCGACTCGTCGACTACCTATGACACACGAGTTGATAACTTCTACACAAGATAGCTGTTCGGAGCTTCCATCTCAGAATAATATTCAAGTTTCTTCTAAATTCATATTTCGGCCAAAGGAAAAGATATAATATTTTTATATTCATCAAATATTTCTTTGGATTAAATATTAAATATTTTTATTAATATTTTTTTGGATTAGATATCAAATATTAATAGAATTGCTGTCTGAATTAAGTGCACCGCTTAGTTATTTAGTAACCAACTCACCTCATCCACTCGCAAGTAATCAAGAGATTCACGAACTGCTTGTAACTTGTCCAGTGATTTTCCCGCCGATCCACACGACCCCCACATGCAAGCATGTAACGCCCCGATCCTAAAGATACGGAGACGTTATGGCGACGTACATACGCAAGGCGGAAAACCCCACGTATGTATGCTAAGCCTCAGTACAGTAAATAATCTCCATATATACCTGAGTTCTAGCATGAAATAAGTACAAGAATACCTACAGAAGAGGTTAGAGATCATAATAGATATGAAAAAGAGGAACAAATAAGATAACAGAAATAAATCACTAAAATACCTATGAATAGTCCCGATGAGGAATCTCCCATGTAACTCCAAGGCACTCTCTGAAGCTACGGTAACTCGGATCTCCAACCTGGGCATGCAAACCCAGGGTCGTCAAAAAGCGACCTAGTGAGTGGTAAAATGAAGGAGGCAGTAATATATACTATAGTACTACAAGTACTAGTGATACCATATAATAAGTATAAAATAAACAGTAGAAAAATTTAAAAACATGTCATCTTTTAATACTATCAATACCTAGCCAGTTCTCATCAGGTCATGTCTATAGTCGTATCTAGTCTATCGAATACATGGGGACGTGATAGAAATGAACATGCGAGTGGTGACGTGCTAGACGGGTATAGGCAGATGGGCCTATGTAGTGTAATCACTATACGGTGTGGTGTATATACAGTAGTGATGTCTGCTATACAGAAAGCATAATATATGCAATGCAGAACATGCGTCGTATGCCATGCAATGCAGAACATGCGTCATATGCCATCACAGACACTATAACATCTGCCAGGTAAAGTAATACTGCCAGCAAGAAAAGAATACTGCACTTTCATGCAAGAAAGATCCAAGAGTAGTGAACTTAAGATCGATCGAATTAATTAATTTCAGAAGCGCAAGCATGAGTTCTTCCTCCATGATGACCGAGCTTGCTGTGTTACCAGAACTCTGGCGTGGGGGTACAAGTACCACAAGAACCTGCACCTCCAACACTACCTGTTGATCCCTCAACCAACATTTCCTCCAGTACGATGGATCCGGCAATATATTTTGCTGCGAAGGAAGGGAACGTGCTCTACTTTAGAACCGTAATCAAATCAGTGAATGTCCCTGTCTCTTCTTTCTTGACTCCGCAGAAGAACACCGTTCTCCATATCGCCGTCAGATTCCTCCAACTGGAGTTTGCCAAGCAGGTCCTCCAGTCCGACCACTCGCTGCTGTTCCAACCCAATTCCAAGGGCGACACCCCGCTCCATGTAGCCGCGAGGTACGGCCACATAGAGACTGTCCGGTTGCTTGTCAGCGACTACAGGGAACAACAACGTCAACAGCAACGGGACTTGGAGTCGGGCGGGTCGATGCAGAATAATAATATTCCAAACACCGCAGAGTGGATGAGGGCAACCAACTCAGACCGCAACACGGCGCTTCACGAAGCGCTCATGGCTAAAAGCCCTGATATCGCGCTGATGCTGTTGGAAGAGGATGCAGGACTGGCTAGTTGTGAGAACAATGCAATGGAGAGTCCACTGTACTTGTCGGCCAGCTTGGGTTTTCATCACGTGGTGACAAGAATCTTGGAATAAATGTTGGTACTGCTGCAAGACTCAAAGGCCTCCGAGGACGTAACGGCCAGACTCCTCTGCATGCTGTAGCCATGTTCAGAGGACGCGTTGACATTTTGAAGTGCAAGAAGCACGTTGACGGGGAAGGTACTCATTGATCTTTCATCATTTCTCATTCAGAAATGTACTTTGCATTTTCTTACACAAAAAGCAATATCATATATATATATATATATATATATATATATATATATATATATATATATATATATAGAGAGAGAGAGAGAGAGAGAGAGAGAGAGAGAGAGAGAAATGTATATCAGCCCGCGGGCTGAGAGTATTCTCTCAGCCTGCGGTGACGTGGCTCAATTTGTCACCTCACTGACTTGCGGCCCGCTTTTAGGTAGAAGTTAAATTACCAAATACCCCTTATGATAACTTTTCCTTATTGTTTATTATTATTTTCCCCCCTTTTATTTTTGCCGCTCTTTATATGATATAAATTACTTTTCACCCTATTTCCTGACCTCTTTTTGAAAGATCTAGTTTCACCTTTTCAGTCTGCGATAAACTTTTTTCTGAAAATATAAATCTTTTGAGATCAATTTTTTTCTGCAAAATATTTAATGTCGACGTCTGAGCAGTATACCGGCGATCTTAATATGGAAGATATTACATCTGGTTCTACTTTCTCTCAGAATATTGAAAATCTTGAAGGGTTGACATCTCTGCATGCCGATCAACAGGTTTTAATTGTTTATATCTATTTTAATAACAATTTCTTAAATGTTTTCTCTTTAGACTATGAGGTACTGCGACCGTTTTAATATTCGGTCGCAATCTTATTTGAAAATAATCTCCGGCTGTGAATTCTTTTTTTCTAGGGTATGCGTCTTAGGTCGCAGTCTTTAGTAAGGAGTAATATATATTTCTTCACATACGGATAACTGCGACTTAGGTCATAGTCTTTAGTAAGGAGTAATATAGATTTCTTCACATGCGGATAACTGCGACTTAGATCGCAGTCTTTAGTAAGGAATAATATAGATTTATTCATATACTGATTACTGCGACTTAGGTCGCAGTCTTCAATAAGGAGTATTATAGATTTCATGCCGTATGTGAAATCTTATTTTTATTTACTGCGACTTAGGTCGCAGTCTTTAGTAAGAAGTAATATAGATTTCTTCTCATACGGATAACTGCGACCTTGGTCGCAACAGCTGATAAGAAGTAAATTGTTTTCATCTCTTATGCGACCTTGGTCGCATTTATATAACTTATATTTTAGAATACAGTGATATCTAAAAAATATTTATATTCATTTATTCGTGTAATTCTTTTTGTAGGATATGAATGCACATGCAGAAATGTCTGGAAGCTCAGATAAGTTTATAGGGAAACAGTTCCTGTCGCATATGGAAGCATACAATTTCTACAATTATTTTGCAAGGAATAGAGGTTTTAGCGTGAGAAGAAAAAGTACAGATAAGTCACGGAAGCCTCCTCATGAGATTATTTGCAGAAGATTTTGCTGCAACAAGGAAGGGCTGAAGAAGTTGTGTGACAAAAGACAAGAGGGGCTTACAGTGCATCGTCGAGTTAACACTAGAGTATCTTGTCCTACTGAGATGCATATCCGTCTTCGTTTATTGTTGGACTCAACTCGATATTGGGTTATCACAAAATTTGTTGATACTCATTCACATGAATTGTCTAGCCCGGATAAGGTACATCACCATTACTCTCACCAGACTCATCGTTCAACAATTAGCAGAAGCATTATGAGCAATCTGGTTGATGTTGGAATGCGGCCTTCAAATATTTCCCGCGTTGTTAATGCAATGAGCCAGGGAGAAGGCTGTGAAGAAGTGCGCCCTCAACAAGTTATTGATTTCACTCGTCAACGTAGAAATAACTGCGGTCATGAGTTTATTGCTATTATCAAATATTTTCAAGAGAAAGCCGAGACCGATCCAGAATTCTTCTTTTCAAGTGAAGTTGATAACGCGGGCACACTTAGAAGCATTTTTTGGGCTGATAGAAGAGCTATTTCCTCGTATCTGAGCTTCTGTGATGTGATCGTTTTTGACACCACATACAGGACTAATCACTTGAGCTTGCCATTTGCTCCATTCACTGGAGTAAATCATCACCGGCAGTCAATTTTGTTCGGCTGTGCAATGCTTGCTGATGAGCAGAGGGATACTTTTGTTTGATTATTTCAAAAATGGCTCAAGTGCATGCATGGAGTTGAACCGAAGCTGATTATTACTGATCAGGATGCGCAGATTGGTGAGGCCATCAAGATTGTTTTCCCGACGTCTCGGCACCGTTACTGTTTCTGGCATGTACGGAAACATATTGCCGAGAACCAAATCCCAATGGCTAACAAGTATGGAGAAGATATGGTCTCCGATTTCCATGCTTGGTACACCTCCCGCGATATAAGCACTTGTGAGGAACGATGGCGTCTGATGAGTGAAAAATATCAGTTAGAAGAAGAAGATGGCAGTTGGTTGATGAAGATGTACAGGCTTCGTGGACATTGGGTTAATGCATATCTCAAGGATGTTTTCTGTGCTGGAATGACAACCAGTCAGAGGTCCGAGAGTATTAATTCCTTCTTTGATGGTTTTGTTAACTCAAACACTAAACTAGTGGAATTTGTTCACCAATATGATAAAGCCGTTGCTTCCCGTCGTGCATCTGAATCTCTTCAAGATTTTAGGGGTTTGAATTCTGTGCCCAATTGTACAACCAATCCATATGAGATACAGGTTTCGAAGTTGTATACACCGAAGATTTTTCAGTTGTTCCAAAAGGAATGGGCAGTTGTAATGACCTGTTTTCAGAAGAGGTGGAACAGAACAAACCTGGATCAACATATTTGGTTGGTATTTTTTCAGAATCAAAAGACAGTTGGGAAAAGGTCAGTTATGATAAGCGAGAGGAACTTCATGTTTCTTGCAGTTGCTCGTTATTTGAAACAGAGGGTATCCTATGTAGACATATTCTGTGTATTTTGTGGGCGCAATCACGTTACACATATACCAGAATCATATATACTTCAGAGATGGAGGTTGGATGCTCGTTACAAAAACGTTGCAATTGAAAGTGGCATGAGGCCTTTTCCCAGCCAAGGCACTCCACGGACGGCTAGATTGTGGACAGTTCGTTCAAAATTTAATGCAATTTTGGACATGGTCGCTGATTCTGATGAAAATATTTCAAAGTTGGAGGGAGTTTTGGAAAGTTTTGCCCAAAATACCATTAGAGAATACAGAACAATGTCAGGAAATGATCATTCATCACATCCTAAGACTGTCGTTGGTTCCAGTGGATCCGTTGTCATATTGCGAGATGGTGAAGAATTGAATATACGTGATCCAATTGGTCCTGTACCAACCAAGGGAGACCTAGAGCTGCATCCAGGCTTAAGTCTGGTTTTGAAGATTCTATATATCAGAAGGAAGTTAAGCATCGAAGATGTGGTAACTGCCAAGAGCTGGGCCATTACAGGACTGGTTGTCCGTTAATGGTATATTACATTAAACCTGTTAATCATTTTTTTATAACGATTAATCTTTAAAATTCTTACTATTTATTTTTTTATTGGCAGAAGAAGTAGGTTTTGGTTGCCTCCATCTCGAAGGAACAAAGACTTCAATTTTTATGAAGTGCGACCAGGGTCGCACAGTGTAGAGAGATTAAGTCGCATTCTGACACTGGCGTGTAATTATAATCAGATTTATTATCATTCTTTGATTTCTACTGTATTATTTTTCTATGTACTTGTACTTTAAAGTTCTACTTTATAGTTTAATTTTTTTTGTACATAATGTAGTCAGAGACTTTGGTCGCAGTGTACATGATTAATTGCGACCAAGGTCGCAGTGTTGTTATTGATAAAGATGGCCAGCAACTGCAATCTAGGGTCGCACTACATGTACTGCGACTTAGGTCGCAGTACGTTAGGTAGGTGTTTCCTTTATATTAACACGCATAGCGACCAAGGTCGCAGTGTTGTTGTTGATTAAAACATTGCCGCCATCAACTGCGAACAAGGTCGCATTGTATTTTATTAAGACTTCGGCTATCAACTGTCGCAACCTTCTTTTTAAAATTTTGAGGTGGTGAAGACTTAAGTCGCAGTACGTTAGGTATGTGTTTCCTTAATATTAACACGCATAGCAACCAAGGTCGCAGTGTTATTGTTGATTAAAACATTGCCGCCATCAACTGCGACCAAAGTCGCATTGTATTTTACTAAGGATGCGGCTATCAACTGCGACCAAAGTCGCAACCTTCTTTTTAGATTTTTGAGATGGTGAAAACTTAAGTCGCTGTACGTTAGGTAGGTGTTTTCCTTTATATTAACACGCATAGCGACGAAGGTCGCAGTGTTGTTGTTGATTAACACAATTACTGAAGGCATGTTTGTTTCTAACATCAGTACGCAATAGTAAAAGCCAAGTTTCTAACAAATGAAGACTGTAAATAATCAATGGAACTTATAATAAATAAATGTATATAAATGTGTATAAATTAAATCAATACAACAAAAAAATTATGCAATGAATTGCACTCGAAATATTTTTTACATTTATAAAAAAAATTGTGGTATATCAATAATTTGTCAACTATCAGTCTTCATATGTCGTATGTCGTATAATATCTGTTTCTTCATCCCAACTCTTCTCTACATCTGCAAGTATCATGTATGCAAGCTCACTCTTAGTTTCTGTACACCATCAACCGTAACAACATCAACAGCTGATAGAAGATAGCCAGACGATATGCTTTCCATATACTTGCATACATATATAGCGCAATCAACACTGAAATTTCCATAGAGCAATCATTAAATGAAATTAGATTTTGTATCAAAAAAAAGTAGAAAATATGAAATGAAATTAGATGTCAAAAATTTATATACCTGTTTGCTTGTTGGGGGCATTTTGCGTATTTTATTTTAATTTTCTCATTATTTTTTTGAAATGAATCTCAAAAATCTCTAATAATCTTTCTTTCTGCAATGTCAATAGGAACAAAAATTAGTATTAATCAAATTAATCAAAATATTAAATTTCAACTCACCATTATTCTTGCATCTCTTTGGTAAAGCTGTGTTATACTACTTTTTTGTCAGCTGGGACCAAAGAGTTGTAAAAAATCCACTCTCTGTGGTGCAATCGAATACCAGCAAGGTCCAGTGAAATCCATGCTCGTCGGCACTATGTTTGTGATTGATCGGGAAGAACATGTACTGCACGTCAGCTGTCCAATTTTTCAACAGCTTCTGCTTGATGAAATGACCTTCCAGATCTTCAATTTTATTTACAACACCGTGCTGCGGACAAGAAGAAAAAATTTTAAATCAAATTCAAAATGAATTTAAAATATAACAAAAAATTATAAACTGCGACCTTAGTCGCACTATATTATTTAGTCGCAGTATATGAGTTAGTAGCAGTACATTTTAATTATAAACTGCGACCTTGGTCGCAGCTCCGACCTTGGTCGCAGGTCGCAGCTGTTACATTTTGTCGCAGTACCTGAGTTAGTAGCAATACATTTTAATTATAAACTGCAACCTTGGTCGCAGATCCGACCTTGGTCGCAGGTCGCAGCTGTTACATTTTTGTCGCAGTACCTGAGTTAGTAGCAATACATTTTAATTATAACTGCGACCTTGGTCGCAGCTCCGACCTTGGTCGCAGGTCGCAGCTGTTACATTTTGTCGCAGTACCTGAGTTAGTAGCAATACATTTTAATTATAAATTGCGACCTTAGTCGCAGTACATGTGTTAGTAGCAGTACATTTTAATTATTCACTGCGACCTTAGTCGCAGTACATGATTTATGCCTACACAGAGATAGAGACTATTAGTAATCTGTTTCAGAGTTGATATTACATTAAACCGTAAAGGAGAAAGTAGATTTTTACCAAGCTTCGCTTCGGAAGAATATGCTTTTTAATCCTTCTCTTTTCTCAAGATGCTACATGTAGAAATGAATTACATTTGCATCTAAGTCTCTACTGAACATCAGGTCCTCAATGTCATTCCTTGAAATGATGATTGAATTATTGGTATCCTGATACGCAGTAGAACTGCAATATATTCAAAACAAAGTTAGTAATTTAATTGTTCTTATATAAAGGTATAACAGAAATTTTTTGATATGAATTAACTTACTCAGAGTAGGACTTGTCGAAGAAATGTTTTATAAGAGCTTGTTGATGGGGCTGCAGAATTCTGTATGATGTGGTTTCGGTCAATTCTGTCGATTTTGGCTCAGTGGAGGAAATCTCTTTGTCGCCGAAACCAGCGGTAGAACTCGCAGCCGCAGGCTGTGGAAGAGGATTTTCATTTTTTTTC
Organism: Agave tequilana; assembly: GCA_038442645.1. NCBI lineage: Eukaryota > Viridiplantae > Streptophyta > Magnoliopsida > Asparagales > Asparagaceae > Agave > Agave tequilana. Next base: position 74,643 of record JAVJIF010023811.1, read on the forward strand.
TTCTTCTGTTTTGGATAAACAAAGTCGGAGTCATCGCGATCTCTTTCAGCGCACTTTCGTTCTTTGACTCCCCTTTCTATTGTTCCTTTAGAGGTTTCCAAACAGCTTCTTTTGAGGATTGCTTCTGAGGCGGAGTATGTTCTTGAATTTCTTCTTCAGAAGCTCTATCTATTTAGATTTCTTGAGTCATTTGAGTTAGATTCAGAGAAAAACTTGGAATATCTTCCCCAGTAATAATTAAAACAGACTCAGAACCCATGATTTTATCCTCTTCCAGTTTTTTCTTCTTCTCCTCTTCAGCCTGCTTCTCCATCTGCTCCTTCATTCTTTTGTTCTCCATCTGCGCCTTCCTCCTCTTCTTCTCATTCTCTTCCTCCAGCCTCCTCCTCCTCTCCTGCCCCTCCTCTTCCTCCTCCTCTTCTCCTTCTCCTACTCCTCCTTTCCCTCCTTCTCTTCTCTCCTTCTCCTCTTCTTCTCTCATTCTCCTTTCATTCTCCTCCTCTTCCCTTCTTCTATTCTCCTTCTCCTTCTCCTCCACTTCTCTCCTCCTGTTCTCCTTTTCCTTCTCTTCTTCCCTCTTCTTCTCCTTCTCTTTCTCTTCCTCTTCCCTCTTCCTCCTTTCATTCTCCTCCTCTTCCCTTCTTCTATTCTCCTGTTGCCTTTTTTGGTTTTTCTTCTCTCTTTTTCTCTTCTTTTTAATTTTAATTCAGCCTTGAGTCTTTTCTCAGTCTCCATATTTTCAATCTTTTTTTCAAGCTGAGAAATATAATCTCTCAAGTGCTGATTTGCAGACCTCAATCGTTTTATTTCTGCTGCTTGAACATCCGGTGGAGGTGGCAAATAACCTTCAAAAATTGGTTCTTGCTCACTCGTTTCAGCCGGTTCTGGCTCCTTTTCCGCCAGGATGTCAGCCTCATTACATGTATGGCCTCCTTCATCTCCTTCACTTTGACCTTCTTCTTCTTCTTTTCTTCACCTTCATCTTCACCTTCATCTTCTGCTACTTCTTCTTCCTCATCCTCTTCCCCTTCAACAGGAAGGCCAACCATATTTTTTTCATCATTAGAGATGTTGGCCATTCGACTCAAAATCTGAAAATAAACAGAAAAGGTAAGCTAAAAATAAAACAATGAAATAATGATACTGCGACCATGGTCGCAGTTTATTTATGAAATATTTTTGGATAAGAATTCGACCATGGTCGCGGTATGTTTTGTCGTGCATAAATTTATCTGCCAAGACATGCAGCTCAACACTGCGACCATGGTCGCATTTCTGTTGAAAAGGGTATTTTCAAGTGAATGCGACCATGGTCGCACATTATTTGTCAGGCAGAAAACGAACTGCGAAAGTTGCAGCTCAATACTGCGACTATGGTCGCATTTTATTTGTACTATACATAAAAGAAGTTTAACTTACAATATTGCTGTCAATCTTTTTTAGATCAACTTCAAGTAGAGATCTGCCAATATTTTGGAGGTCCCATCTTACTGCGCGTGGGGTTTTTCCTCCAAACCAGACCTCTGCTCAAAAATAGGTGCCCTCTCACACAGCCAATACTGCAAAATTAAAAATTAAATTAGTTTCCACATATTTTCTCAATTTATGGGTAAATTTCATACAATGTTGGTCAAATTGAGATTTCTACTTACAATAATTGCACGGAGCATCCTTGCAGCTCGTACGTGGTTGCCTGAAGATGTCCATTGAGTCAATCAGGAATTGTCAAACAGCTTTTGCCCAGCATATTGTCCTCATTAGTTGCATATTGGCAATCTGTTCCACAATATACCACGGCACCGTGCATTTACTGCCAGAGAAGAAAAGAGTGGCCGACATGTATAGGATGACTAATGTGGTAAAGTCTTGAGCTGCAAGTCTATTTATGTCTCTTATAATTTCTTCATAGACATTTGCTGCTCAAATTGTTCATCCTGTGTCACATCTAATATATCTCTCCTCCTTCTCTTGACAAGAAGATTATCCAATGCATCTTCAATAGATACTTTTGTGATCTTCTTTATATTGGGGAAAAAATGTTTTATAACCCTTCTATCTTTCAGCGTACATGTCTTATTCATCATAAAATCTACCCCATTGACAGGTAGACCAAAAGTAAGGGCAACATCCTCCACTGTTAACTCAATCTCTTTGCCCCCAATTGTAAAGATCCTTGTATTCCTGTCATACTGGTCTAAAATACGCAGTACGGCAACGTTTGATTTTAGAGCTTTCTCAGCCCCAAATTCTTCATTGTAGAACGCTATGAAGATTGGGCCAAATGGGGTATTCTTCATCGCCTCTACGAAATCAGGCTGTATGTACTTTTTAAATTTCTTTATTAACTGGCACATTGGTTTTATGCTTGATCTCAGAGGACGAACCTGTATCTGTTGTTTACCTACGTAGGAAGAAAAATTAACACTTTAGACCAATGATTATTTAAAAATTATAAGGGAATAAAAAGCATATTTGTTTTTTAATAAACTGCGACCTCGGTCGCAGTCATGCATTGCAAAAAAAAACAACTAGAACCAGGACTACACTGCAATCTAGGGTCGCACTACATGTACTGCGACCAAGGTCGCACTGCGACCAAGGTCGCATAGGACTACAGTGCAATCAGAACAACTGCGACCAGGGCCAACACTGCGACCAAGGTCGCATAAGACTACAGTTCAAAAAGAAACAACTGCGACACAAGTTTGATAAAAACATTTATTTAAAATAAACTGCGACCTTGGTGAAGACTTGAGACTACAACTCTTATTTAAACAACTGCGACCCCATGTCGTCAGTATGTGAGAAAAAAAGTAAATTTCATATACTGCGACCTACGTCGCATTCATCTACAAGGAAAGGTAAAAAAAAAAAAATTTCCAAAGTCGCACAGATCTGAACTGCGACACAGTAAAAATAGAAGTAAATAATAAAAACTTTCAAAAAATAGGACCTTTATCGTCTAAAGTTTGAAAATCTCTTTCGTAATTGCGACCATGTTTCCAATATTTAAAAAAAATTTAAAAAAAACATGCGACTTCAGAAATAAATCTTGAAAAAAATTTCAAACTATTAAAATACACAAAACCCTAAAATTTTTTGAAAATATCAATTTTGTAGTACCTTTTTCGACGGATGATTCTTAGGCGCCATCAGTTGCAAATATTTTTTTCAAAAACGGATGAAATTTTGAAGGAAAAGAACTAATTGGATCAGAACCGCCGGTTGAAGTTTTAGAGCTGTAAATTTTTTGAAAGACAATTTTTACAATAAGGTAAAAGGTTGTGATGGAGGGTATTTTCGGAAATACAATGTTGAGGTGACTGGCATTAAATTGGGCGGGATTTTACAGGATTTTGTCGCCAAATTTTTAACAGATGTGGGGCGGTGATGTTGCCACGCCCGCAGGCTGAGAAAACTCTCTCAGCCCGCAGGCTGAGGTACAGTAAGCCCATATATATATATATATATATATATATATATATATAATATATATATATATAATATATATATATATATATATATATGAGAAAAATGGGAAGCAGCTGATACAGGAGTCAACTATGTCCTATGTCGCACTCAAAATTCAAGTTTTCCATTAAATTTTCAAGATCCGATCAAACATTATCATCTTCATGTTTTAAGATATACACATATAAAAATCACCTAATTTGAAATTTATTTACTCTAATTTCTTTTGGTTCAAACATTAATGATTTTTTAACAGTAGAAAAAATGGAACAATTAGATCAATGACTGAACGAACTCCAGTCACTTGATTTTTTATATGTTATATCTTAGAACATGAAGATAATAATGTACGATCAGATCGTGAAAAAAATTCAGAAGATATAATTTTTAAGTAAGACATATGACGGATTTGCCCCTGTGTCAGCTGATTTATATATTCCTCTCTTTCTATATATATGTATGTACGTACGCACATACATACATACGTACATACGTATATAGAGAGAGAGAGAGAGAGATAGAGATAAATAGATTTGTGTCCTTCAAAAGGATTTGAGGCCGAATCCTTCCCACTCAAATTTAACTCTCCAACATTCGAATACGAGATACACTCCGTTATAGTTGATCTATATTATTTCAAGTATTTATAAACCAAAAATCAAGTACTTTGAATACTTTGCCCATCCATCAAGTAGGGGTAAAACGGATGACCTAAATAGTGACTGGTTAGTTTAACAGTGTAAAACATTTGAAACCTAATAAAAATTAGTTTGTAGGGATTTTTAAATGTTT
>JAVJIF010023812.1:0-45096 GCA_038442645.1 Agave tequilana
TTGAACCAAGAAGAAGTCAGAGATCTAGAATCTCAAAATCTTTTGGTCCAGATTTCATAGCATACGCTATTGAAAGTGAGCCTCATACATTTAAAGAGGCTATGTCAACCCCAGAAGCACAAATATGGAAAGAAGCTATAAATAGCGAAATAGAATCCATACTAAGTAATCATACTTGAAAATTGGTAACTTGCCTTCCTGACAGTAAACCAATTGGGTGTAAGTGAATTTTCAAAGAAAAATTAAAACCCGAATGGATCTATCGATAAGTACAAGGGTAGCTTAGTAGTCAAGGGTTATCGACAAAAGAAGGACTTGGACTACTTCGATACTTATTCACCAGTAATAAGAATAACATCCATTCGGATGTGATTGCAAATTGCCATATTGCATAACTTAGATATTCATCAAATGGATGTCAAGACTGCATTCTTAAATGGTGAATTAAATGAAGAGATATATATGGAGCAACTGAAGGATTTATAGTCAAGGCCAGAACACAAAGTGTGTGTAAATTGATAAAATCCTTATACGGTCTAAAGCAGGCTCCAAAATATGGCATGAGAAATTTGATAGTGTTCATGATCAAAAATGGACTCACTATCAATGAATGCGATAAGTGTGTTTACACTAAAACAATTGAAAAGGCATGTATCATTGTTTGTCTTTATGTAGACGACATGTTGATACTTGGGACTAATATTGAAATATTAAGTCCACTAAAAGAATGTTATCTAACAGTTTTGACATGAAGGATCTGAGAGTTGCTGATGTAATTTTAGAAATTAAAATCACAGAACAAAACCAGATGGAATCAGTCTATCTCAATCTTACTACGTGGATAAGATGATAGAAAGATTCAAGGATCATGAGATAAAGGAGAAAATACAAATTTTTTTCTCCCACACGTCCACCTTTCATAAGAATACAGGAACTGAAAATACGCCAGTTGGAGTATTCTCAGATTATCGGAAGTTTAATGTATATGATGAACTATACTAGACCCCGATAACTTACGCTGTAAGCAAGTTATGCAGATACACTAGTAACCCTAGTGATCAATATTGGACTGCTCTACTACGAGTATTGGGTTATGTATCACATACCAAGGAATATGCCTTGAGATATGGACAATATCCACCTGTACTTGAAGGATACAGTGATGCTAATTGGATTGCAGATTCTGAATCAAAATCAACTAGCGGATACGTATTTACTCTAGGAGGAGTAGCGGTATCTTGGAAATCTTCTAAGCAAACATGTATGCCCGTTCCACTATGGAATCAGAATTCATAGCCTTAGAAAGGCGGAGAGAAGAAGCAGAATGGCTTCGACAATTTTAAAAGATATATCATTATGGCAAAAGCCAGTGCCCGCTATATGTACACACTGCGATAATCAAGCAGCTATATTTAGGGCACAAATGTATATACAACGGTAAGTCTAGACATATTCGTCGTAGACATAATACTGTTAAGCAGTTGCTCTCAAATGAAATTATCTCTATTGATTTGTATCGTCAAAAGATAATTTAGCGGATTCGCTTACTAAAGGTTTAAGTGGAGAGCGTATAAACTGCGCATCGAGGGGAATGGGTCTAAAAGCCTAACCTTACCGAGTCAGCTTAAGGAAACCTCACTTAGCGACTGGAGATCCCACGGACTAAGTTCAAGAGGAAAAACTAATTATGATTGACTCAGCAAGTAAGCACTTGGGAGCTTGACTCCAATCCAATCCTAAGGTGCACATAAGTGCTTTTCTACAAGTGGATTAAGGATAAGCTTAACGCTTTTAATGATGCCTATATCTTGTTACTAAACAAGTGGAGTAGAGTAGACTACTCTTTAATAGGACGATCACCTATGTGAGTATAGAGTTGGGTCGGCTCTTTGAGAATTTTTATGGAGGCTGATATTCCTAAAGATACTCTCTAAAAGCAAGAATGTCCAGGCCAAAACGGACACAACCGAGAACCAAAGTTGATTTGGAAAGTCATTGTGTGAAGCTTGTTGACTTGGCTTACACTAACGGCTAACAGTTCAAAACTTAGTTTACTGATTAGCCAGTAAGTCCGATAAAGTTTTCGCTATGGAAGGTTCAAGACCTAGTTCACCTATCTTGATGCAGTTTCTTTTCTAAAGTACCTTTCACAATAGAGTCAGTCTCTTTGAGTGTCAATTCCTTGAATCTCCATTCACTGTGGGGGATTGTTGGAATATGAAGAATATATATGTGAATCTTTTAATTGAATTACGGCGAGATTCGTTGATCGAATCAATTAGATGATGGTTGGAGTGTGTTCTCCTTCCATTGGGAATGAACGTGGTATATTCACATGTTCAAATTCCAACTTCGATGAATGAGATATTCAAGTCTAAGGATTATCTAATTCAAAGCCAAAATGGGACTAAAGGTAACTAAAGGTATTTAGTCCACATTGGCCATGGGATGAAAGTTCGTAGTGTTTAAATAGAGAAAATTGAGAACAAAGGGCGTGCCCTTGGGTACTTGGAGTTTTCGCGCGCGATTGGAAGGGAACCATGCGCGCGCGCTGCCGTTGGCGGCGGCGGCGGCGGCGGCGGCGCCGGTGCCAGGGCTCGGGCTTGGGTTTGGGTCTGGGTTCGGGTTCGGGTTCCCTACCCGGCCTGTTCTTTTTGAATCAGGTCTCACGGGTATGGGTTGCGAGCATACCCGCCGCTATCCGAACCGCACCTCCAACGGACCCGCTCCGCTATCCGGATCCAAACCGTCCCGCCAACGGCTGTTTGTAAACCATCGCGGCGGTTGGACGGTTGCGACGGTTGAAACCGAACAGTTTGCAATGGTTCAGACCGAACCGTTGTGGGTTGGACCAACTGCCCCTCCCGGAGCGCTATAAATAACGCTCCGTTTTTCTCATTCTAAAACACACAAAAACTCAATCTGCCTTTTAATTTCTGGAGGAGATCCTCTCTCTCTCTCTCTCTCTCATTCTTGAAGGACTTCCAAATAGGAAGTAGGAAATCAGTAACACAGTTTCCGAAAGCAAGTGGGATTCTGCAACTCAGTTTCCAAAGCGACTTCTAATAGAGATTCTGCAAAATTCGTTCTGGAAGAGGGCTCAGAAAATTCAACAGATTCTTTAATAGAATTGTTGTCTGAATCTGGGGACTTCGAAGAAGAATTTTCTTCAACCTTTCTTCTTCCTCTACAGTGGGTGCTCCTCCAAAGTAAAGACAAATATTCTCCCGAAATTTGTCTTTGTCCCGCTGCTTCAACAATCCTGTGAAGGTTACTGGTTAACTACGGTTCGACCGTACGGTGATTGGTAGTGCTCTCCAAATACCGTGAAGGAGTATTGTATCTGGGAGACCAGCGTCCATAAACCGTTAGCACCGGTGCAGGGGACGTAATTGTCTTAAGGAGATTCGCTTTAAGCCTATCTCACTCAAGTACTGTATAAGTGAATTAATTTCTTTATACAGGGGATATACTGATATTCAGTATATTGAAACTGATTTATATCAGTCTAATTGTATTTAACCAAGGAAGGAAATTGAAAGGTGGTTCTTAAATAAGGAACGTTCTATTGAACGGAAAACCTCCCACCTGATATTACCGACCTGGCCAATTAGCTTGTTGATATTTCAGTGATATTGATTAGTTGTCAGATTGATCCCAAAAACAACATTTTTTTATCTTTTATATGTAGATAATGGTGTCATCAGAGATGAGCAACGCACCTCTCATCCTCAATGTGGATTGTGACATGTATTCAAACAACTTGCATCAATCAAAGATGTACTGTGCTTCTTCCTGGATCAGAGATAAGCAACACACCTTTCATGACATTGCCTTTGTGCAGTACCCCAATACTTTGCCAACATCATCAAGAATGACCTCTATGGAAGTTCCTTAAATGTGATCAATGGGGTTAGTTAACATGAACCATATATAATTAGCCAATTTATCGCTATAAACAAAACTAAGAATAAGCTCATGATATTCATTGATCTTATAGGTCGAGCTTTCTGGATTTAATAACTGGGGAGGGCCTCTGTACATAGGCACGGATACTTCCACGGGTGAAAGTCTGCTTGGAAGAGAGTACAGTCACGATTACGAGGAAGATTGGATGAGAGGAAATCAAGAAAGTACTAGCATATTGGAGGAGAAAGCAGAAGCTCTCATTACATGCACCTATGAGAACAACACTCTATGGGGAAAGAAGGTATCTTGTCCTCTCTCTCCCCGCCTATGAGCTTCAATTGTGTGAAGATTCTCTCCTAACTAGCTTAGTTTGTTTGAATGTGCAGTTATGTTTGAAGTATGGTTTTCCAGTTGAAGATGTGCTTACAGGCTTAGCAATTCAGTGCACAGGATGGAGATTGATTTCTTACAATCCTTCAAGAAGAGGCTTTTAAGGCTTTGGCCCAACAACACTAGGACAAACTTTGGTGCAACATAGCAGATGGAGTGAGGGAACTTCCAAATCATCCTCTCAAGCACTGCCCTTTATTCAAGGCCATGGAAAAATAAGGTTAGGACTCCAAATGGCCTATTCTATTTATGGTTTATGGGCTCCAAACTTTGCCAACTCTTTCCTACTTGATAATCCCTCTTTGTTTCATCAATGGCATCTCTTTATACCCAAAGGTACTGAAAAATAAAAACCAATCATTTCCTTTCTTTATTATTTGAACTAAGTATTGCTACATGTACCCAAATAGGTACCTATTTGAATCCTTTCATCATTCCAAGATAAACAATAGGTAGGTGCAAAATTATACAAAAAAAGTGAGTCATTTTGCATCTACTTATCCGATTTAACTTGGATATGATAGAAAAAACTCAAATGAGAACCCAAATGAGGTACTCATAGAATTTTCATTTCCATTGTACTAAACCTTATGATTTGATCAGGTATCTAGCCTTTGGTTTACATCTTTTTCATATGTCTTCATTGCAAAGCACATATATGGCCTAATTGAATCCTTGCTATATGGAGATACATTTATCAGATGGTGGAACTTGCAAAGAATGCGGGTGTTGAAAAGATTGTCACGCCCCGCTTCAAAATACATGGAAACGGAGTCGCGACGAGAGTCGGCGACGTATATACGCGAGGAAAATATCCCAGTATACACGCTAAGCCTAAAGTAACCTGAACAAATTATAAAAATCTACTATGATAAATTAATATCAATGCAATAACATATATAAATGTCCACACTAGATATCATATGATGAAGGAATAAAACAAGCAATGACTCTGATATATAAAAATCAATTAAACTACAAAAAAAGAGGAATAAAAGAAAGATAAGAATACCAGAATGGGTAAAGAAAACTCTACCTCCTTGCAACATGTTCGGTCTCATCGAACACCTGATCAATAAAATAAAACATTCAATCTGGACGTGCAAATCCAGGGTCGTCATAAAGCGACCCAATGAGTGTGTAAGAAAAAGGAGAGTGCTCGTGTATAAAACAGTGTGACATATATCACAATATGATACAGTGCAAATAAATGATAACAGAATAATCATAAATGAAAATGTAACTGAGAGGTAACTGATCACATGACATGATAGTTTGCTGGTAAAGAATACTACTGATAAAACAAACAACTAATGCTCAAATGTGCAACCTAGTATTTGTCACTAGTCTGGTATATATTCCGTTCATGTGTACAGTCATATGTCTATCTAACTTATTGAGTTCAGTCAGGTGAGTATAGCTAATTACAGTACATAATAACAGTTTATTATTATTAATTATGTCAACGAACACCAACTGCCACATGTAATAATGCATCACATATTACGCCTATTACATGTGCCAATCAGGATTTTAAATTATTGAAACTAATTGGTTAGAGATATTGTTTATGCTTTAGTGGGTCCCGTATATACCCAGGACCATGACCCAAATGCCTGGTGCTGAATCAGTCCCTACCGTCAGGTAGTCAATAATAATAACAGTACTCACAGTATCTGTAAAATAATACTCACAGTAATATTGTGGAATAAAAACAGATGAAGTGTCAGTCATCCCCTGAAACGAACCCTGCAGTGGAACCATAAGTCGGCTGCGTAACATGTATCCTAGGTCCATCCAAAATACATACGCTGTCTCCTCTATCAATTTTCCCAATCCAGTGTAAGTTGTCTATTTACATTATTATTTAATTCAGTTAAACAATCAAATTCATGTTACTAGAATACTGGATGATGTGGTGACAGTAATAATAATCGTATATACGATGAACAATAATAAGAACAGTGAACAGTAACAGTAACCGTGTATACGATGAATAGAGCTGTACCGAGCATTACGGTCTAACGATACTTTTCCAGTAACTTTTAGTAACATTTTAAGATTTATCACAATTAGGTCAGCTACAAGATCAAATCCAGTTTATGGTATATCAATACTAGGCCTAAGTCAACAATGACGAATTACTAACACATGAAATGACGCCAATAAATACTCATATCAACTAGATATATAAGGTATACGGTCACTGATATCATATGTAATGGTATGGTAATCATTCTGGTCAGAAATATCAGACGGTCAAATGAAATGAAATTAGTAACATGTATATATAAACTGACAATGATAATTAAGAAAATGATATAAGAGCAGACACTCACATTAAATGATGCGATTTTAGATCCGAATCGCCGTCTGGTCTTCACTGCACGAACTGATACGAATCTCTGAATCATCCCATAAACGGTCTTCGAATTGCTAGTATATCAGGTTCATAACGGGTACAAATACAAATCTTCCGCAATAGATCCGGATCTCACCAAACAGGTCTGAAATGCTAGACCATGCAACCATACACACATAATAAATATACTCAGGCATACATACATACTTACACACTCACAATACATAAGCACACATTAATGAACACACCCATAATTATAATATATCCAAAATATACATACATACATATACACATACGCATACACTGCCTACATATATACATAAACTCTCATGCACTCACACACACACATACTACACATTTAATTAACAACACAACCACTAATACATAATTATACATAGATACACATACATACATATTATATACTTCTACATATATTAATACATAGATTCACATACATACATGCATACACTTGCATACACATCATTAAACACCACACACAAACCACTCACACACACAAAAACACACTAACATCAATCAACACATAGGTGCACAATAATAATCACATGCATATAATTAAAATACGCTCCAACTTATAATACATACACATTTATATATAAAGAGAAGGAAATAGAAAGAAGTGGGAAATACTCACGGCAAGGGGAAGAAATGGTTGCCGATGACCGGCGAACGACGGGGACAAAAGCCGCGGAAGATGTCGACGGCTTGAGGATCTCGCCGTGAAAGATACGGGTGTGCTCGCGTTCGCCGACGACGATCAACGGTGATCCACAGAGAGAAGGAAGGGGTTCAGCGTATGATTGTTGAAGGAGCTCAGACTTGTCCTCCATGTAACTAGATTTGAGCTAAACTGAATCATATATATAACCACAGTTCACACTGCCCACCATGGGAAAATAGAGAGCTCGGCCAGCGGTGGAGATGCTCCGACCTGTCGTGAAGTTGTTGGTGGATGCGGCATGGGCTGGTGTGGGCGGCTGTCTCTTGGGTGCTCTGCCTTGTGGGAGGTGGAGGTCGAGGATGGGCTACGACGGAGACCTCGCGGCAAGGAGTGGTTGCTCGGGTGCGCTGGGGAAGAGCTTGCTGAAGAGGGATGTGCACAGGGGTGAGATCATGGCAGCTGTGACGGGAAAAAAAGAGAAGAAAGATGGAGAATTAGATTTAGGGTTAATATTAGTATTGGGATGCTTATATAGGAGGTAGATATTGGGTTATAGTTTATTGGGTTTAGGCTTAGGTAATGGGTATAGGTAGCGGGTTCGGATCATGGGCTAAGGGAAAATGAGAAAGATGTAGGAACTGGTATGATGAGTTTCATGGTTAATGGGTATGGAGAATGGGTAAAAAAAATCAAGAGAAGAAAAATACATAATAATAAATAAATACAAACCATAATATTATTAGTAATTACAATAATAATATCATCATTATTAATAACTAATACTACTACTAATAACAATTAATAATGATAATAAATAATAATAACAATAACAAATAATAGTAGTAATAATAATAACAATAATAATAAACACCAATAATAATAATTAACAATAACTATAATAATACCAATAATAATACTAATAAAGGTAATTAGTCATAATCATAATAATAATAACAACAATAATATATCAACAATAATAATTATAATTAATAATGACAAAACTATTAATATTAATAATGATAATTAACAATAATAATAACACTAATAATAATAACAATAAATAATAGTAACCACAGTAATAGGAAAAATACTAATTAGTAATTAAAATGCTAACAAATAATAATAGTAAATATATAAGCCCAAGTTACCATTTAATACTCTAAAATAATTTGTGTATTTAATAATGAAATAAATCATAAATAATTTAACAAATAATAATAAAATATAAAACAAAATAATTTCTTAGAAAAATAAAAATACAGTATTATTAATTAGGGATATTACAGTTAGCCTCATACCTCTATGACACCACTGATACTATCCTAAAGCTGTTGGGGTTCTCCAAGCTGTTGTAACGCCCCGATCCCGGCGGGTACGGAGACGTTACTGCGACGTATATACGCAACTTAGAAATACCCTCACGTATATACGCTAAGCAACAGTACAGGCAAGAATCAGAGTACGGAAGCAAGTAGTGCATTATACATTCCAACATATGAGTACAATTACAAAGTTATCACCAGAGGTGACAAATATTACAATAACATTACATCACCGATAGGCGCAAATGCGAGAATACAAAGAGATGTACAAGAGTGAACAGTATAAAAGGCACTCGCGAGTTTACAAAGGAAAACTCGAGAGGCACACAGGGGGCCTGGAAGGATAGAGCTTCAGATGGTCCGCTGGAGATCTAAGCTACTGATACGCTTTTCAGGTCAGCAACTGGGATTCAACAAGCTAAAAGCTCCGACATGCTCCAAGCTCTAGGACCTGGACATGAGAATCCAGGGGAGTCAGATGGAACTCCCCAGGCGAGTGGTGATACGAAAGCCAGATGGCGTGCAAGGATAACACACGTGTATCGATAAAACCGAATCATAATCATGCATTGAAAACTGTGTCGTGAGCATAAGCATGCATAAGCAGGTAGATATATAACAGGTGATATCAAGCAGGAAGTACTCATGGTATGATAAGATAAGAACAGTAAACTGATGGAATGGAACATGGGTAATAAAACAGGGTATGAGGAGCTAATAAGATAATAATCATAAAACCGGAAATCCGATGTAAAACCCGATGGAAGCAAGCTCGGTAAAGCATACAATAGATCCATGGTTGGCATCTTTCATTATTATTATTACTCGTCTTACCCCGATGTATAGATATGTGAACTAGCGTCCCAGCACACATATATCCACATCTGAGTAAAGTAAGGTTGTTATTGGAAACCAACGGGGGTATCAACGAACAAAGTTTACAGTGTGTCCCGTACATGCCCGGGACCACGACCCAGGGCGTTCCATGCTGGAGTATGGAACCAGCCGCAAGGCTTACAGGAGGGTCTTATAGGATGCCCTTTATCAAGATGGTACCAAGAAGGAGGGAGCCAGCACTCCCCTCGGTCGCCTGAAGGCCCACAGGTCAGACCGGAAGTTTTAGTTGCACAACATGCCTAGTACCACTGTAAACACGAACATATATTGATAGCCGCAAGTTTTCCCCGACCCAATGTAAGTTGTCCAGTTTTATGGTTTATTAGATGATTATCATATTCCGGGAATGAGCAAGAACAAGTCAGGAATATCAGGAATACGGTTGTACTATAAGGTATTACATGTGTAACAAGAGTACAGTTTGTACTATCAAGATGTCATGTCATCATTCCCGTTATCGTGATAATCATGAGAGTCAAGTATGTCATGTCGGGTGTTAAGTGATAGCATGACAGGAGGATGATATTTGGCAGGTGACCAATCATGTCAAGAGATTGATATTAGTCCGGTGGCAAGTCATGCCATAACAAGAGGTCTTGCCAAGTCGTAGCAGGTCTGGTGTTAGGTGCTAACACATCAGTTGTCAGGTAGCAACAGGTATTAAATAGTAACATGCAAATGACAGGTATGAAGTAGTGGTATAGCAAGTGTTAACATATCAGGTAAATACGTGGCATGTAATAGAGTAGTAGCTGAGCACAACCAAGCGGAGCTGAGCTAGCTGGAGGCACAGACAGCAAACAGTATTTAACACTGGAGCGTCTGGCAAGGTTACCGGGACAACTCGGCTTAAAGTGCGAGTAGAAAATCCGGCAGCATCTCGCCTAGACGAATCTAGTGGTAAAGCGCTGAACGCTGATCATGATAACCAGGCGGAGCTGAGAGACCTGACGGTCTCAACTCACTTCTCTTTCGAGATAGTGAGAGACCGGAGGCTGAGAAACCTGACGGTCTCAACTCACTTCCCTTTCGAGATAGTGAGAGACCGGAGGCTAAAGGGCTGAGAGACCTGACGGTCCCAATCACTTCCCTTTCGAGATAGTGAGAGACCGGAGGCTGAAGGACGGAGAGACCTGACGGTCCCAATCACTTCCCTTTCGAGATAGTGAGAGACTGGAGGCTGAAGGGCTGAGAGACCAGGAACGCTCGGGGTTTAAGCGCACTCTCGGTGGCTACCAGCCATCCCAAGAGTGGGCAGAAACCCAGAGTTCAACGACCACGAAGGGTCGGCCACGCATGGTATAAAGCAGTAAAATACAACACAGGCATGGTATATGTACAAGAATTAAACTACCCTAATACAAGCATTCGTCACAGAGCAATACATGTCCAGTCATTGGCACTCGGCCATACACAAATACAGGGACACAGCCCAAAACAAAGTACATAGAAACATAGAATAAAATACATGTCGACCCGACGAAGCGGGGAAACCCAAATGGAGGCGAGAGCGAGGACACTCGCCTAAATCACCGGAAATGCCGAAAGTCCGAAATCCATGGAACTCGCGCACGCGCCATAAAATATAATAATATGATAATATTGGAGAGAGAAGGTGAAGAGGAGAGAGAAAGAGTTAGAGAGAGAAAGAGGGAGAAACTTAGAGAGAGAAAGAGACACAGGAGACGCGGGCTTTGAGGGAGAGACGCGGGGGTCGCGGCGCAGGAATAGCAGACGCGGGAATCACAGACGCGGGAGTCGCGGCGCAGGAATAGCAGACGCGGGAGTCGCGTTGCGAAGATGCCACAAATGTGGGGTTCGACACTAGCGTCCAAGTCAGGACGCGAGGAGAACGCAGACGCGAGCATGAACTCCGCGTCGCGTCAATACAAGAATGCGAAGATCCGCGTCAAGGGATTATCTGGATGCGGGGTGAGATCCTCGTCAGCAATTTAACAGAGAGAGACAGAGAGATAAGGAGAGACAGTACAGGAGAGAGAAAGAGAGGGAGAGAGAAAGAGATTCCTAGAGAGAGAATCTAGAGAGAGAAAGAGAGAACTAGATGGGGAGATCTAGATAGAGAAAGAGTGAGTTAGAGAGAGGAGAGAGAGAATCTTGAGAGAGAGAGAGATTGTAATGAGAGGAGAGAGAGAAGAGGGCAGGAGAGAGAGAGAGAGAGGGAGAATTTGGGGGAAGAAGAAGGAGGTGCGGTGGGTGGTCGTTGACGCCAGGGGAAGGAGAAGAAGGAAAGGAAAAATGAAAAGAAAAAGAAAGAAGGGAAAAAGATAAAGAGAAGGAAGAAGAAAAATAAGGAAAAAGAAAAGAAAAGAAAAGAAAAGGAGAAAGGATTGATGGGAAGGGGGGAGGTGAGGTGGCCCACGTGGAGGGGTGTGGGCTGAAGTCGGTGGAGAAAAGAAGAGAAAAGAAAGAAAGAAAATAAAAGATTCGACAAAATAATAATATTATAATATGGCCGCGAAATATCGACTGTTCCAGAAAAATCTCCAAAATTACCCAGAGGTAGAAAACGTCATCCTGAGGAATAATATGAAATCGATTTTCAGAAATAAAATTCCGTTTTCAAATTAAAAATCCGGAAGTCAACCGCCGATATCGGTCTACACCGGGTCGGCCGGATTTTGATAAATTTCCGAAAAATCTCAGAAAATGTATTAAAAAATAAAATATGATTTTAAGAAGTAAAGTGAAAGCAGAATTCAGAAATTCAATTCTGATTGTAAACTAAAAATCCTGGAATCAACCAGCGATACTGGCCGACACCCAATCCGGTGGAATTTTCATAAATTCATAAAATCCTCAGAAAAGTATTTAAATAGGAAATGTGATTTTGAGAAATAATGTAAAAGACACTTCTAGTAATTCTAATCCGTTTGTAAATTAAAAATCCGAGAATTGGTCAGCGGCACTGGTCGACACCGGTTTTGAAGATTTTCAATTTAATTCAGGAAAATTTCAGAAAATCATAGAAAATCTAAAATATTGGAAAATGATGTTTAAAACTGAAATCGGTCAAATCTAAATACAGAAAGACCAAATCGAGTAATACCCTAGGATCGGGTCCTCGGTTTAGACTAGGGCTGACTCCGAGTCCGTGAATCCGGATCCAAGACAAAACGATCATATAAATGATTCATAATACAAAACAAATACAGGGAGTAAATCAAAAAATACGATCGAAAAATCTGAATACGCAACTAAGTACGTATTCTGGGAGCGGGGTGTTACAATCCATCCACCTTACAAAAATTGCGTCCTCGCAATTTCGATAGGGGGTAAATTGAACACAAAGAGGACAAGGGCGGGAATTATACCAATTAAGATATGAAGCACTATAGGTAGGGCTCTCAAGTTGACTGAACAATAATCAGAATATAGACATCTTCTGCACTTCCGACTGTATAAATCTTCGAACAATGCCGAATAATATTGACTAATAACACAGCTTTGCAATAGAATTCCCGCTGTACTGCATACTTAATGTCACTCTGAGGATGAGTCAGAATACTGAAGATAAAGAAAATCCTGATAGTCCTGAGCATAATAAAGAAGACCGATAATTGAGAATTCCGAATACCAGGCACCGATCACTCTAAAAGATATAGCCGAGAATATAGAATACCCGTAGAGAATTCCGACTACTGACTTCTGAAGGATAACCCGATTGCAGATCCATTCTAAGAATATCCGAACTTCATAGAGTTGGCCGAAGAGATCACATAATAACTTCATTCAGAACCAGCCACTACCTCTCTAGTTTATCATATCTTAAGTTGGTATAAAGGCTACGAAAAATCAAAACAGGGGAAAGATGGAAAGGATTAAGAATCAAAGGAAGGATGATCAAGGAATAGATAACTCTATACTTGTAGTTGGAGTGTATAACCAGGACTCATGCATTCTAGTTGCAAATTTCTTTACCATTAATTTGCCGTCTGGACGTACTGAGGAGGTGAGAGCCTAGGCTCTGATACCAACATGTAACGCCCCGATCCCGGCGGGTACGGAGACGTTACTGCGACGTATATACGCAAGTTAGAAATACCCTCACGTATATACGCTAAGCAACAGTACAGGCAAGAATCAGAGTACGGAAGCAAGTGGTGCATTATACATTCTAACATATGAGTACAATTACAAAGTTATCACCAGAGGTGACAAATATTACAATAACATTACATCACCGATAGGCGCAAATGCGAGAATACAAAGAGATGTATAAGAGTGAACAGTATAAAAGGCACTCGCGAGTTTACAAAAGGAAAACTCGAGAGGCACACAGGGGGCCTGGAAGGATAGAGCTTCAGATGGTCCGCTGAAGATCCAAGCTACCGATACGCTTTTCAGGTCAGCAACTGGGATTCAACAAGCTCCAAGCTCCGACATGCTCCAAGCTCCAGGACCTGGACATGAGAATCCTGGAGAGTCAGATGGAACTCCCCAGGCGAGTGGTGATACGAAAGCCAGATGGCGTGCAAGGATAACACACGTGTATCGATAAAACCGAATCATAATCATGCATTGAAAAACTGTATCATGAGCATAAGCATGCATAAGCAGGTAGATATATAACAGGTGATATCAAGCAGGAAGTACTCATGGTATGATAAGATAAGAACAGTAAACTGATGGAATGGAACATGGGTAATAAAACAGGGTATGAGGAGCTAATAAGATAATAATCATAAAACCGGAAATCCGATGTAAAACCCGATGGAAGCAAGCTCGGTAAAGCATACAATAGATCCATGGTTGGCATCTTTCATTATTATTATTACTCGTCTTACCCCGATGTATAGATATGTGAACTAGCGTCCCAGAACACATATATCCACATCTGAGTAAAGCAAGGTTGTTATTGGAAACCAACGGGGGTATCAACGAACAATGTTTACAGTGTGTCCCGTACATGCCCGGGACCACGACCCAGGACGTTCCATCGCTGGAGTATGGAACCAGCCGCAAGGCTTACAGGAGGGTCTTATAGGATGCCCTTTATCAAGATGGTACCAAGAAGGAGGAAGCCAGCACTCCCCTCGGTCGCCTGGAGGCCCACAGGTCAGACCGAAAGTTTTAGTTACACAACATGCCTAGTACCACTGTAAATACGAACATATATTGATAGCCGCAAGTTTCTCCCGACCCAATGTAAGTTGTCCAGTTTTATGGTTTATTAGATGATTATCAGATTCCGGGAATGAGCAAGAACAAGTCAGGAATATCAGGAATACGGTTGTTGTAACGCCCCGATTCCACGGATACGGAGACGTCACTGCTTAGCGTATATACGTGGGGGCATTTTCTGACCTACGTATATACGTTGCAGTGACGTCTCCGTATCCGTGGAATCGGGGCGTTACAGGTGATTTCTGATTCAGGACAAGTTAGTCGACTAGGGTAAAAAGAGTAGTCGACTAATAAAGATTTCTAGTCGACTAATAATTAAGATAAGTCGACTAAAACTGTGTTCCAGAAAAAAGGTTACGTTTCAAGTAAAAGGGTTAGTCGACTAATCCCTAGGTCAAGTCGACTAATCGTGGTCAGAAAACAGCGTACAGAACAGAATTTGAAGTTGTGTTGGATGATCAAAAAGTGTGATTTTGAAGCTACAAATGTACAAGATAAGTAGACACAAGTATGCCAAGAAGTTTACAAGTCTTGGTGAGTAAAATACTCACTTAGATCGGTTAATCGAAGCTCTATGAACTCGAAATGGTTGTGGTCGACGATATCACCAAGAACGATCCCAAATCAAAAGTTGATGTTGCTTGAGATGGAGATGATGACCTTGGAGATGACCTTGGAGTTGACCTTGGAGATGTTTTGGAGTTGGTGGTTGAGCTTGAGATGAAGATGAAGTCTTGTGGAGGAGATTTCTTTGGTGAGGTGAAGTAAAAAGAAGGGTTAGAAATGAAAAGGGAAGTTTATATAAGATTGGGATTTGTGAAGGAGGTGCAATTAGTGTAGAAAAGAGGGGTTTTGTGTAAATAGGGGGAGGGTGAGGTGTCCCTCATTTGGCCACTTGGCCGGCCATGGGAGAGAGAGAGAAAGAGGGTAATAATGAGGGAGTTGGTGGAATTGTGTGGAGTTGGAATTTTTGGAAATTGGAAAATTAAAAAAAAGCTTGGCTTGTGGAGGAAGGAAAGAATTAAAGAAAGGAAAAAGGAAAAAGGAAAAGAAATTGTGAGAGAAGATATTTTCTTGGAATCAAGAAATGAAACTGTTGAAAATACTGATACCCAGGTTTATGTCGAGGATGCGAAAAACATTTCGGAAAATGCGGAATCGTCCGAAATTCAAGTATCTCGGAACGACCCGAAATAATTATCAAAAATCAAGAATATTATATTAAGAAACATAGTGAAATCCGTTTTAAGAAATACTTTATAGTTTTAAAACTAAAAATCCCGGAACCAATTATCTACCGACTCCGGTGGAATTTTCATAAATTCATAAAATCCTCAGAAAAAACATTTAGGTAGGAAATGTAATTCTAAGACATAATGTCTAAAGACCCATCTAGAAATTCCAAACCGTTTGTAAATTAAAAATCTAGGGATCGGTCAGCGGCACTGGCCGACACCGGTTTAGAAGAATTCCTTTTAATTCAGGAAAAATCCAGAAAATCATAGAAAATCTAATATTTTGAAAAATAATATTTGAAACTGAAATCGGTTAAATACAGAAGGTAAAACGAAAAATACGATCGAAAAACTGAATACGCAACTAAGTACGTATTCCAGGAACGGGGTATTACAATCCACCCACCTTACAAAAAATTGCGTCCTCGCAATTTCGTTAAGGGGTAAATTGAACACAAGGAGGACAAAGGTGGAATAAAGGCTTCATAAATCCAAAACAGGGTTAAGGTGAACACATGAAGGACTAGGATAGACAATGAGAGAATGATAAGGGAAATATTTAGAAAGATAACTAACTCAAATACAAGATCCGGGGCAGTGGTTACCATGATATCCTCAAGGTTCCTGATCTGGATATAGGTCTTCCCACTCTGCTGCGTCATCTGATGCCTCTGCCGCCATGATGTAACCTTGGCCTCTACCCTGATCTGCTCTAGTTCTCATTCCTCTCCGCTGATGATCATACGTTGGGGTGGAAATGGAACTCTTCGATCAACAGGTTCTGGATTCCTCCTCAATGGCGGAGCTGGAAGTGCTGGGGCTGGGTGTGCTGGTCTAACTGGTGCCACCTGTCCAAACTTTCTGTGCGGGCAATCCCTGAGCGCATGACTCCCTGCTCCACATGCCAAACATAATCCATTGGCCACTCGACAATCTCTCTTATAATGTCCGGGTCTGTGGCAGAAATTGCATATTATTTGAGACAGAGGAGGTTGGAATGGTCTCTTAATCATCGGGCCTTGGGTTGCCCTATCTGCATCCTCCTCATCCATCAACTCAAAAGGCCTCTTCTTGGCCTGGTTCCTCATCTGAGTCAATCTCTTCTTCTCCAGTCCACGCTCTACTTCTCGAGCTATGGTGAGAACTTCAGAATAAGTCTTCAGCTGCTGGGGCATTAAGAAAACTTGTATGTCCATCTGCAAGCCCTGCTGGAATCTGCTTGCCCGCTTCTCCTCATCAGTCACCATGTACGGAGCAAAGCGGCTAAGTCGGAGAAATTCCGCGGCATACTCATCCACGGACCGATCCCGTTGCTGAAGTCTGATGAATTGCTCTTCCATGTCCTTCTGAGCTGTGGCAGGGAAGAATCTACTATAGAAACTCTTGGAGAATGTGTCCCAAGTGACAGGTTTCTCCAATCTGGCTTCCTCAGCTAGCCACCAAGTTCTGGCTACATCTTTCAATTGAATCTTGGCGACCTCCACTTGATTCTCCTTAGGAACTCTGGCTGCATTCAACAAATCTGAGTGTCGGTCAACCATTGCTCAGCATCCAGGGGTTTCTCTTCACCCGTGAATATGGCTGGTTGCAACCGTCTGAAGTCTGATATGTTCCCTGGCCTTTGTCCTTTAGGAGCTGTCAACTCTCGCCGGAGGAGCTCCGTCTGCTGCTGCTGGTTCTCCATCATCGTCTGAATGACCCTCAGAATGTCGACATTCTCCCCCGCGGTTCCATTCGATGCTTGCCCAGAGTGATTACGGCCCGATCTTCTATCCATATCTAGTTGGTGGAAGATGACTGGAAGGAACTGGAAAAATGGAAGGATTTCAGGACATAATAGATACAAGGTATGAATCAAGAAGGAATCAAGAAGGACTCAAGAAGGAATCTAGAAGGACTAGATAACTTTGTACATTGTAGTTGGCAATAGTAAATTACTAGAATTTGCTGCTTGTTTGTACTATAGAGGTGAGAGCCTAGGCTCTGATACCAACCTGTAACGCCCCGATTCCACGGATACGGAGACGTCACTGCTTAGCGTATATACGTGGGGGCATTTTCTGACCTACGTATATACGTTGCAGTGACGTCTCCGTATCCGTGGAATCGGGGCGTTACAGTTGTACTATAAGGTATTACATGTGTAACAGGAGTACAGTTTGTACTATTAAGATGTCAGGTCATCATTCCCGTTATCGTGATAATCATGAGAGTCAAGTATGTCATGCCGGGTGTTAAGTGATAGCATGACAGGAGGATGATATTTGGCAGTGACCAATCATGTCAAGAGATTGATATTAGTCCGGTGGCAAGTCATGCCATAACAAGAGGTCTTGCCAAGTCGTAGTAGGTCTGGTGTTAGGTGCTAACACATCAGTTGTCAGGTAATGCAACAGGTATTAAATAGTAACATGCAAATGACAGGTATGAAGTAGTGGTATAGCAAGTGTTAACATATCAGGTAAATACGTGGCATGTGATAGAGTAGTAGCTGAGCACAACCAAGCGGAGCTGAGCTAGCTGGAGGCACAGACAGCAAACAGTATTTAACACTGGAGCGTCTGGCAAGGTTACGGGACAACTCGGCTTAAAGTGCGAGTAGAAAATCCGGCAGCATCTCGCCTAGACGAATCTAGTGGTAAAGCGCTGAACGCTGATCATGATAACCAGGCGGAGCTGAGAGACCTGACGGTCTCAACTCACTTCTCTTTCGAGATAGTGAGAGGCCGGAGGCTGAGAAACCTGACGGTCTCAACTCACTTCCCTTTCGAGATAGTGAGAGACCGGAGGCTGAAGGGCTGAGAGACCTGACGGTCCCAATCACTTCCCTTTCGAGATAGTGAGAGACCGGAGGCTGAAGGACGGAGAGACCTGACGGTCCCAATCACTTCCCTTTCGAGATAGTGAGAGACCGGAGGCTGAAGGGCTGAGAGACCAGGAACGCTCGGGGTTTAAGCGCACTCTCGGTGGCTACCAGCCATCCCAAGAGTGGGCAGAAACCCAGAGTTCAACGACCACGAAGGGTCGGCCACGCATGGTATAAAGCAGTAAAATACAACACAGGCATGGTATATGTACAAGAATTAAACTACCCTAATACAAGCATTCGTCACAGAGCAATACATGTCCAGTCATTGGCACTCGGCCATACACAAATACAGGGACACAGCCCAAAACAAAGTACATAGAAACATGGAATAAAATACATGTCGACCCGACGAAGCGGGGAAACCCAAATGGAGGCGAGAGCGAGGACACTCGCCTAAATCACCGGAAATGCCGAAAAGTCCGAAATCCATGGAACTCGCGCACGCGCCATAAAATATAATAATATGAAAATATTGGAGAGAGAAGGTGAAGAGGAGAGAGAAAGAGTTAGAGAGAGAAAGAGGGAGAAACTTAGAGAGAGAAAGAGACACAGGTAGACGCGGGCTTTGAGGGAGAGACGCAGGGGTCGCGGCGCAGGAATAGCAGACGCGGGAATCACAGACGCGGGAGTCGCGGCGCAAGAATAGCAGACGCGAGATTCACAGACGCGGGAGTCGCGTTGCGAAGATGCCACAAATGTGGGGTTCGACACTCGCGTCCAAGTCAGGACGCGAGGAGAACGCAGACACGAGCATGAACTCCGCGTCGCGTCGATACAAGAATGCGAAGATCCGCGTCAAGGGATTATCTGGACGCGGGGTGAGATCCTCGTCAGCAATTTAACAGAGAGAGACAGGGAGATAAGGAGAGACAGTACAGGAGAGAGAAAGAGATTCCTAGAGAGAGAATCTAGAGAGAGAAAGAGAGAACTAGAGGGGGAGATCTAGATAGAGAAAGAGTGAGTTAGAGAGAGGAGAGAGAGAATCTTGAGAGAGAGAGATTGTAATGAGAGGAGAGAGAAGAGAGAGAAGAGGGCAGGAGAGAGAGAGGGAGAATTTGGGGAAGAAGAAGGAGGTGCGGTGGGTGGTCGTTGACGCCAGGGGAAGGAGAAGAAGGAAAGGAAAAATGAAAGAAAAAGAAAGAAAAGAAAAAGATAAAGAGAAGAAGAAAAAATAAGGAAAAAGAAAAAGAAAAGGAGAAAGGATTGATGGGAAGGGGGGAGGTGAGGTGGCCCACGTGGACGGGTGTGGGCTGAAGTCGGTGGAGAAAAGAAGAGAAAAGAAAGAAAGAAAATAAAAGATTCGACAAAATAATATTATTATAATATGGCCGCGAAATATCGACTGTTTCAGAAAAATCTCCAAAATTACCCAGAGGTAGAAAACGTCATCCTGAGGAATAATATGAAATCAGTTTTCAGAAATAAAATCCCGTTTTCAAATTAAAAATCCGAAAGTCAACCGCCGATACCGGTCTACACCGGGTCGGCCGGATTTTGATAAATTCCGAAAAATCTCAGAAAATGTATTAAAGAATAAAATATGATTTTAAGAAGTAAAGTGAAAGCGGAATTCAGAAATTCAATTCTGATTGTAAACTAAAAATCCTGAAATCAACCAGCGATACTGGCCGACACCCAATCCGGTGGAATTTTCATAAATTCATAAAATCCTCAGAAAAAGTATTTAGATAGGAAATGTGATTTTAAGAAATAATGTAAAAAGACACTTCTAGTAATTCTAATCCGTTTGTAAATTAAAAATCCGGAATCGGTCAGCGGCACTGGTCGACACCGGTTTTGAAGATTTTCAATTTAATTCAGGAAAATTTCAGAAAATCATAGAAAATCTAAAATATTGGAAAATGATGTTTAAAACTGAAATCGGTCAAATCTAAATACCAGAAAGACCAAATCGAGTAATACCCTAGGATCGGGTCCTCGGTTTAGACTAGGGCTGACTCCGAGTCCGTGAATCCGGATTCAAGACAAAACGATCATATAAATGATTCATAATACAAAAAAATACAGGGAGTAAATCGAAAAATACGATCGAAAATCTGAATACGCAACTAAGTACGTATTCTGGGAGCGGGGTGTTACATCTGTCATTTGCAATCACGACAGAAGTAACTGATGAAGATATCGATAAGAGGTATGAGCTAAAGGTCATGGAATTCGGGTCTTCATCTCTAGTGTTCACAATCAAAGCAACAATGGCAATGCTCAATCTTATTTGCTTGTTTGTTGGATTGAAGAGACTACTGTTAGCTGATGAGGTCAGAAAGGAATTATTGGCCCAGTTTGTTCTCTGTGGCTTGGTGGTTGGGATCAGTGTGCCAATCTACAGAGCAATGTTTTTTAGGAAGGACAAGGGAAGCATGCATCCTTCCACAACAGTTATTCCCTTTGCTTGGCAAGTGTAGCTTCCCTTGTGCCGATAATTTGTTATCATGTAACAAGTTTTCACATTGAAGGGATCAAGAGATATTTAAATTTTCTATTAAATTATTTCCAATACTGAGAAAGAGGATTTTGTATTGGAGGGATAAGGCATCAAAGCATAGCTCAAACGGCAAGACACTTTAATGCGGACATCCAAGGAGCGTCACTGTTTGAGTTGTTTCAGTCGATTGGAGTATATATTTTTATTTATTTGAGTCGATATTGTTTTCTTTATTTTAACTTTATATTTCTCCTTTTTTTTTAGTCTTACATCGACTACGTGGAGAAAGTCTTCAGTTTGTAAGCCTATAAAGACAAAAGTCTAATAAGTTGTAAAGGGATGGAGATTTATCAATAAAAATTTGTGATATTTTCTCAATGAAAATTTCTTATTTAAATTGGAGTGTGAATCCCAATTTTATAGATTCTTGAGTGTGAAACTCTGAACCGATTATCTCCCAAATCTTACTCAATCTTTCCCAAATCCTATCTCTAATCCAAAATTACCTCACTTCTCAACTCTTATCTTCTCTGAATTCCTTATCCAATCAAAAAGAAAATACAAAGAAAATTAGTTTACAAAATCACAACTTTTTCTATTTTCTTCCCTTCTCACGTAACCTGCTCTTCTCACCTTTATTTTCCCCCAACAATCACAGAACCCCAAATGAACCCACCCCCCTTCATCATTCTACAGCAGCCAAGCAAATCCCTCCAATCATTCTCATGTTCTTTGCCAATAGAGCTTACCAATCAACAACCAGCCAACATATTTCTTTGTTTTACAAGCAAATAAACTCAAAGGAATCCATCTCCCTTGTTTTTCTTGCCGCCTCCAGCATTATCTACCTCCTCTGCGTTAGCATCCCCTCCATGTATGCATCCAGATCCAGCAAGCAACAGCCGCAGGACCCCACGCCCTCTTGCCCTCCTTGTGTGCGTCAACATCCAGGAAACAACAGCGGCACAAGAGATTCCCCCTTCTTGTATGCGTCGACATCCAGCAAGCAAATCGCTCCCTTTCTTTCTGCGTAAACACAGGCCAGCGATCCCACCAATAGTCAAGGACCTGCAACAACACAAATACTAGCACTGTCAATTTACAGAAATTGCAAGTCACATCTCAATGAAGCAACATTTGAATTCAGTGAAGGAATCAAAAGCAGAATAGATCATTTCGTACCATACCAGATGACTGAGAACAAGCTTCTCAGTAGGTAAAATATATTTTCAGCAATTGAAATATCATCTGGATTACATCACGATTTGCCTCTAGTTTTTTATCATATTTCCTGTTATCCACTTATATTGTGAGTTGTGCGCTTCTGTTGAAGGCATGTTTCCTATTGATTCTAATATTGAAAATTGGACTGTTCAATTAATTGGGCATTGTGTTGGATTTCTTCGAAACTTGATTATCTAAATCTACGCATGCAAATGAGTTGTTAAAATCTATCGTGTCGCATTACTAATTTAAAGTAATTTCCTACCGAAGATCATTATGTTGGTGAAATGTTGCAAATTTTGAGTTAATCACTGATATACCACACCATAGGGCCTTCCGTTTCACATCAGTTTGGTATCAGAGCATGGCTTAGGTAGGAAAACTTCTACATCATACGGTTGTTAGGAATTTCATATTTTTCTTTGCATAAAATAATTTTAAAAAGATAAAATAAAAAATAAATTGCATCTAGTAACTCTCATCCCACCCCTATGGATTCCCAGCTTGCCACGGCACTTGCCGCGATAAGTGCTCAACTTGATAACCTGATTCAAACCACGGAGTCCTATAATCATACCCTAGATAGGATCATCACTAAAGTCGAGAAGAAGTCTGATAACACTAATTCTCCAGTGAATCCATACACCTCAAATAAACTAAGTCAAGTCGTCGTTGCCAACGACAGATTAAAGAAAGATATTTTGGTGATTAGACTCGACCGTAAAAGAATCAAGCCTGAAAATCCTACTCTCTTAGTAGCCACACCCGTGATAAAAGAGTCTAACGACAGAGACTACTCCAAACTTAGTCCCACGATTAAGTGTTATAAGTGTCAAGGCTATGGGCATGTTGCTGCCAACTGCCCAACTCTAATCAAAGTCGCTCAAGTTAGGAAACCACCTGTAACAAATTCAGAGCTCCTTCCTCCCTTACTACCGACACCACCTTCTCCACTTTCTTTACTGTCAACTCCTGCTGTCATTGTCTGCTCTGGTCGTCAACATTTGCCTCCTCTATTACCGACACCTACCCCTATGATCACGGAGCTTGTTGATGTCCTCTCTGAAGAACTTATTTGCCAGGCGGAAGAATCTGGAAACTCAGACCTTGACGAAAAGACTATAGGTGATAACCTTGAGAAGCCCAATACTTTGAGTCCTCTTGAAGTTGTTCTAGATATTACAGAGTTTACTGATATCTCTCCTAAAGACAGTGCTCTGAATCTCCCCGAAGTCGGCTCTATCATCAAGGAATCTATCGTTGTCTTTTCCAAAAATCTCCCGGATAAGCTATTACTGACGCGTGATATCCAACGCGCCATTGGGTTAAGTCCAGGAGCTAATCTTCCCGACTTGCCACACTTTAGGTTGAATCCTACCAAGCAAATCGATCTTAAATGGCAAGTTGATAAGTTGTCACTGGAGGTCAACCAATCGTGCATTGTCCCAATAAACATCCACTTTTATGAGAACAAATTTTGAAACTATATAGTGACAAAAGATGATGGTCAGATCAGGGATATTTCCATCTATGGTCGACTGCATTCAAAAACTTAAGGGATATCGTAATGGGAGAACCTCACAGTCTGCAGAGTATCAACTTTTTCTCCCTTACAGTTAAACCAAAGGGTATTTTCACTCAGACTTTACCTGTTGAAATATCTCTTGTCATCATTAGCAAAGTAATAGGTAAACTACCACATACATTTATGCTGGTACACCTAATCATCCCTTTTGATAGAGGTCGTGAGTATTGTCGACCCACTGGACCAAGTGCCTAAATTTTTTTCATCCAATAGAGAGTCAAGTTACTCTTTTGCATACGTAGGCACTAAAATGAGATCCCTGCTACCGTTCATTGTAGAGTATTCTAAGTCTGCATATCTAACTCTGCATCACATTTTCATACACGTGCACGATCTACATATGAAAAATCAGTGATATATTTGAACAATGCAATGCTAACTGTAATTTATGAACTTGTATCAGGAAGTTATTTAAAACTTTTAGTGTTGACAACTTAAGATGATTCGGATTCGTCCGAAACGGTTTTCCCCGAGAACTGTTAATGATTTGCATGCTGTAGTGTTAGATTTTTGAAATCTTGTAGAATTCAAATTACAATATTCATGTTATATCTTTTAAAGATTTTGAAATTAGTCCTATTTTCAATCTTGGGTATTCAGTGGATTACATATATTTGATTTTAACCCTAACAACCTACTGGTTGTAAGCCTTCCCTAAGCCATTTTTTTTTTGAGTCCCCCACATTGAGTCCACTCCCAGATATTCATCCCAATACAGCAGTGAAGTATGATAAAATTTTAGATGATTAAATTATCTTGTGTATTCCATTAATATCTGATTGTTTGAAATAAATATTACCTATTGAGTGGTGAGTTGCAGCAAGTACACCAAGTTGTGTTGAAGCGTTACAGAAGCTTTCTAGACTAAACTCGACGGAGTCGAGTTTTCTCCCATCTGGAGAGTGATGCGGACATCCAAGGAGCGTCACTGTTTGAGTTGTTTCAGTCGATTGTAGTATATTTTTACTTATTTGAGTCGATGTTGTTTTCTTTATTTTAACTTTATATTTCTCCTTTTTTTTAGTCCCACATCGACTAGTTGGAGAAAGTCTTCAGTTTGTAAGCCTATAAAGGCAAAAGTCTAATAAGTTGTAAAGGGATGGAGATTTATTAATAAAAATTTGTGATATTTTCTCAATGAAAATTTCTTATTTAAATTGAACTGTGAATCCCAATTTTATAGATTCTTGAACGTGAAACTCTGAACCGATTATCTCCCAAATCTTACTCAATCTTTCCCAAATCCTATCTCTAATCCAAAATTACCTCACTTCTCAACTCTTATCTTCTCTGAATTCCTTATCCAATCAACAAGAAAATACAAAGAAAATTAGTTTACAAAATCACAAGTTTTTCTATTTCCTTCCCTTCCCACGTAACTTGCTCTTCTCTCCTTTTTTTTTCCCCCACAATCACAGAACCCCAAATGAACCCACCTCCCCTTCATCATTCTACAGCAGCCAAGCAAATCCCTCCAATCATTCCCATGTTCTTTGCCAATAGAGCTTACCAATCAACAACCAGCAACAGATTTCTTTGTTTTACAAGCAAATAAACTCAAAGGAATCCATCTCCCTTGTTTTTCTTGCTACCTCCAGCATTATCTACCTCCTCTGCGTTAGCATCCCCTCCTTGTATGCATCCAGATCCAGCAAGCAACAGCCGCAGGACCCCACACCCTCTTGCCCTCCTTGTGTGCGTCAACATCCAGGAAACAACAGCGGCACAAGAGATTCCCCCTTCTTGTATGCGTCGACATCCAGCAAGCAAATCGCTCCCTTTCTTTCTGCGTAAACACAGGCCAGCGATCCCACCAATAGTCAAGGACCTGCAACAACACAAATATCAGCACTGTCAATTTACAGAAATTGCAAGTCACATCTCAATGAAGCAACATTTGAATTCAGTGAAAGAATCAAAAGCAGAATAGATCATTTTGTACCATACCAGATGCCTGAGAACGAGCTTCTCAGTAGGTAAAATATATTTTCAACAATTGAAATATCATCTGGATTACATCACGATTTGTCTCTAATTTTTTATCATATTTCCTGTTATCCACTTATATTGTGAGTTGTGCGTTTCTGTTGAAGGCATGTTTTCTATTAATTCTAATATTGAAAATTGGACTGTTCAATTAATTGGGTATTGTGTTGGATTTCTTCGAAACTTGATTATCTAAATCTACGCATGCAAATGAGTTGTTAAAATCCATAGTATCGCATTACTAATTTAAAGTAATTTCCTATCGAAGATCATTATGTTGGTAAAACGTTGCAAATTTTGAGTTAATCACTGATATACCACACCATCCACACCATAGGGCCTTCCGTTTCACATCACACTTGCTTTGTGGGAATTGTGGGTTTGAATCTCCTCATCCGCAGTGAGCGCAATGGCTCTATCGACTTAACTTTTACCTTTTCCTTACGATACTAGTTTGCTGGAAATCAGGCAATGGAAACCTTATGTTGCCTTGATGACCAAGAACACAAGAAAACGTGCACAAAGTCAATAATAAAAATAAAAAAATAATAAAGAAATGAAGACCATATTTACATAGTTCAGCTAAACCAAGGTATGTCCACAAGCAGCCCTTGTGGTAAGACACTCTCTCTCTCTCATCTGAGTAACTTAGGAGGAACCCTAAAACTTATTGGAGACTCCTGTTCATCTTCCTCCTACTCCATTCCCATGTGAGACTTCTTATGGTAAACTATTGTCTCCTCCATTCTCTTAAAAAAAAAAAAAAACGAAGGCAATTTCGGGACTATCACTGATGGAATTGCAAAAAATCTGCCGGTGATAACATCACCAACAGATTTTGTGGTCATTACCAAGGGAATTGTCCCACGGTAATGACCTTTTCCTGTAGTGCTAGATAAGAAAATGCCCTTAATATTAAATAATTGTAAACCAAAATCCAATCATGACCATCAAATAAATCCCAATAACATAAACTTGATGGCTAACTTGCAACCTGGTTTAGCCCAATTTGCTAAGATCAAATAACTCACTCAGATCAATTATTGAACATTAGGGGTGCAAGCAATTATAGACAATCTGCCCCATATCCAATTTTGTATTAGTTATTTGAATGCCAATATCCACATTTAATATCGGTTTAAAAAAGAAATACAGATATAATAGCAATAAAATTATCCGACATACTCGAGTACATGTCTGAATATACCAAATATGTCAAATGCATGATATATTTCTAGTACATCAAGTACCGGATGATGTGATATCTTGGTTAAAGGGAAAAAAAAAAAGACAAGCTCATGCTCTTATATATTATTTTCATATTTTTCATGAAAAAGAACATCAAAATTTAAGGCAAAAGTCATCTTTTTTCTCAAGGTTTTAATTGATTTTATCCGACAAATATCTGAATCTGATCCAGAATCTGAATTGACATAGTTATTGAGTTAGAATACCTGTGCAGGGTGTGTATCTGATAAAAGAAAACAAATAAGAATACGGTAATACCGAGCCCGTTTCCCGTATCTGACGGACAAATAGAAAGAGACAGAGCAAGTTATCCAGTCACCTAGATCCAATCCCAGCAGCTCGACCGCTTACTCACCTGCCCATTATTTTAACATATGTTTCATTGTTTATTTGAGTTATACGTCAGAAGTTTGCTTTAGCTCATCAGTAAGGTTATACAATAAACTTTAAGATTATTCCAGGAATCTCTAATAGTAGACACAGTAGGATAGATCAAGAGTTAGTAAGATTGAAGCTTAAATATATCAAAAATATGAACATAACCATGGGGAGACTAACCGTTCAGTAATCTATTATATGGGACCTCAATATTCACTTTGTACCATGCAAGAAAAGCACAACGATCAAAGAAATAATAAAAGAACATAATCGACAAATCTATATGAAGAAAAAAAAAATCATTTCAGAATGTCCAGAACTGTACAAATCTGCGGTCACACTCTCATTCGCTCTCCAAAGACAAGTAATCCCGCAAGCAGAATAGACCACCGCTAAACAGAACCGGACGCAATCATCATCGTCATATACCAAATTTTATCAGATAAAAGCGAATCGAGGAGTCCAGATTGTGTAAATTCTTGCTCAAGAGTGTCAAACTAAGTAAATGAAAAGCAGCATAGAAAAGAACACAAGAAAACTCATTCAGATTAGAGATCCAACTTCTTACATGAGTCCCACGAGCAACAAACAATACTAAAAAGAAAAGGGTAAAAAGTACAAGGCAGGCTGCCAGGATTCTGGAAACAAAGGGTAAAA
Organism: Agave tequilana; assembly: GCA_038442645.1. Classification (NCBI taxonomy): domain Eukaryota; kingdom Viridiplantae; phylum Streptophyta; class Magnoliopsida; order Asparagales; family Asparagaceae; genus Agave; species Agave tequilana. The sequence continues at coordinate 28,330 of JAVJIF010023812.1, forward strand.
CAAAGCACTTTGGCCGGTCAAGTGGGTCCCACGTGGGGGGTAAGAGAAGCGGGTGTACCTCACCTACCGATGCATCACATTAGTCAACACGATAACGTGCCGCCGGCAGCCATTGGTTGGTCCCATATATACGTGAGAGTGAGAGAGAGAAAGGTTGGGGGGAGAGAGCAGAGAGAGAGGAGATGGGAGAGAGAGGGCAGAGAGATGGGTCTGGGCCTCTGTTTGAGAGCAGGAGAGGGAGAAGCTGGGTACTGCACAGAGTCTTTTCTTGCAGTGTGTTTGTGGGTGTGGTGCTGATCTGGGCCTATAGAGCGATTCACATCCCAAGCGCAGGAGAGAGAGGAAGATGGGCTTGGATTGGGATGTTTGGAGCTGAGATATGGTTTGGTTTCTATTGGGTTCTCACCCAGTCTGCCCGTTGGAATATAATCTACCGCTACGCTTTCAAAAATAGGCTTTCTCAAAGGTTAAAAGTTCATCTCTCTCTCTCTCTCTCTCTCTCTCTCTCTATTGAGTTATGCATCCATGTGAAATAATGTTTGATAGAAACTTGCTTGATATACTATATGATTAGTATTTGTTCTTCCGGCAAGGGCCGTAGCTCGATATTGAACATGAAATTTCTTGACTTGTGGGTGTCTTTACAGTTTGAGGCAATATTTCCAGAGAGATTATGTTTGCACAAGTGCGTGGTCAACGAGGTTATACACTGAACAGCACAGACCATTTTTTTTCCTAGTGAAATCCACCGATGTCAGGGTTAGAACTGAGAACCATAGGAGAGCAAACTCATGCTACTTAGTGGCCGACACCGAAAAATGAAATGTCCGCAGGCGGCGGGGTTCGAACTTGGGATCGTAAAGAGTTTGAAACTCTAACCGACCCTGGCCTGCGGTCAATCGTGTGTTGACACGTAGATAAGATGTCAGATTTTAAGGGATAAAACTTTTAAGTCTTTGAACCTCTCATGATATTATAAGAGAGTCAATCCCATGTGTCAATGCGGTATTGATCCTCTCTCTTATAGTATGTGTGTGGCTTACATGCATAGAGCTTTGAGTCTTGAGCTGGGAGGCCTATTTATTTGTTACAGGTCCATGCTTGGTAAAAAACAGCTTGAGTTAGAACAGCATTCACTCTTGGAAGCTAGATATTCAAGGTTCAAACTAACCTAAAATTATTTTGGTTTGAAAATCTATCTAAAAATACAAAAAATTTATGTTTCGGATCAGATAAAACGAGTAAACTTTCATGTTGGATCAAGATCAGTACGTGATATGATATGAATCCAGCAAATAACACCATTGAGATTATCGTTTTTGTTTCGTTAAAAACATTTTAATAAAGCGGGGGATTAAAAAAACACTATTGAGATTATCTAAACATAAAATAGAGTTTAGCGCGGATCTGTATGTACACATGTGGCATTATAAATTAGAGAGGAAAAGTTTTAATTGAGATATATATTAGTTGTCTGTCTCATTATTCAACTTGGTTAGTTGCTCGCACAAGAGTGGAAGCAACCTTTAATTAAATTCGTTAATTTGCATGCACGTTTTTTCCTTTCTTTTCATTTTGCCAACGTCAGATGTGAAGACCACAAAACAAAAGAATAGATAAATTAACATATGGTATGGTGAGCTAGTATTGATATTAGTATACTATTAATGCTGTTGATTTTTCCTTTTGGTTCCCTTTTTTTATTTTCTTTTTTAAGTAGTCTAGTCTTCACCTTCCCTCTAAAAAATAATGAAGAAAGAAAAGAGAGATTGTCTTGGTCTTCACCTTGAGACTTCTCATAAGCCCTCCACATTGTTACTACTCAGCTAAAACTCAGTGTCTTTCTAGTTCTATTCAAATCGTTATTGGCTTGATGCTCAATGGTCTGAAATAAAATTAATTTTTTTGGACATTTTTTTTATCTGACATATGTGTTGCTTAATATATTTTTTTGCACGCTCACTGTTCGACAAAATGTCTCCACTGGACCTTGATCAGTTGAACCTGAACTGGATTTATTAATGGGAGCCTATGAGCTCTAGATCTCTTCAGACAATTACATTTGCAATATGTTCTACTGACTGCATGCAGTGACTTGGGTGGTTAGCTGAAGAAAGGAAGCGGGAGTTGGTGAAATATGACAAAGTGTGACGAAGTGGAGTGGAGTGAAGTGAAGCCTAAAATGGCTCGTTGGTGGGTACTGGGTTGATCTGTTATGTCGAGATGGAGTTTGGTTGGGGCTTATGAGTTCATTGAGGAAATGCTAGTTCAGGCTTATGCTGTTACATGGCGGATTGTACTACGTGCAGTTTGAAAACTTTGTGAGGAGATTGCTTAAATTGTAGCCTGGATCTGTTTAACAATCACAACCGTGTCTAATGAGCTATAGCAGGATGTAAGAACAGCAATTTGAAGGGAAAGAAGGGGACGCCACTAGTAGAGGGCATGAGCTTTTTGCTGGTGATGAGAATTAGGTGAAGACAATGGAGACTCACTTAGTTCTTGGTGGAATGATATATTTTTCTATGGATATGGTCTGTTTGTCAATATACTTTGTAACTGTGTTACTTCTTGATATTTGATGTGTAAATGTATAATGATGCGTAGGATACATGAACATGAAACTTGGCATGGAACGGGGGACTTTTGTTATTCTGGCATGCTTGTGTTGTGCTCAACTGTGAGAGACAGGTATTTGATGAATTTTCTGGAGGAATTAGTGAGGATCATAATGATGTGAATCACGGGGCATTTCTCCCTGACCTTCACTGTTGCATCACCGATCCACAAACAATTTGGGCACATAAATTGGAGAGGAGAATATAGTGACAGGTGAAAGAGGGTCTGACAGGTGAGAGGCTATCACTAGTTCACACACTAGTAAATGAAAGGAGCCATTGGAGTTGGGTTCAGGGAGATTAGATTCTTTTACGGTCTATGGGAAAGTTGTATGAAGGGTAAGGAGAGAGTATGTTGTTACTGTTTGACCAAATTCCAAGCATTGAGACGGAGTTTGCTAGTGGGGATCGTAATAGGTGGAGCGTAAATCGTCAAAGACTTATATCAATATCATTCATGAGGGATCAATATCAAACTAAGATCAACTGTTAGGGACTTAAATTCATAATTAATAAACTTACATAATGTGTTTTTATTTCAAAGCAATTTAAGTATATACATGAGCTTTTGCATTCACACACACATTCCTTGGATTTTCTATCTGTTTCTCCTTTTTGGTAGCAATTCATATGCGTTGTGGGCATATAAATCATCAGCCCACTCGTCATATCTTGTTGTAGTCTATTATTGATGCTTTCATATTTTAAGGTGCTCCAATAAAGGACATAGACTCTTGCCAAATGATATGAGTAACTTGAGATTTATTTGAATTGTGAGTTCATGGTATGCATTTTCACTCGAAGTTGGGTAGATGATGGGATGCAACCCTGCAGAATAGTTTCGACTGAGGGTCAGTTACAAACAGGTTGACAGGTATAACACCTAGATGATCATTGCACGTCTATTTGAGGAAATTTGCTTATACAGGAGATTGATATATTTAGAATGATAGCGCCATCATAAGAGGTTTTGCCTCATTTACCAGTTAAATCAGGGGATCATGATAAGTTGATGAGTTTGAGGAGAATCATTTCATAGCTACGAGCTGCATGCTTGCACTACAAAATAATGTTTGAACTTTAAAAATGAATATTATTCTTGAACGTTCTAACCTTGATGTTCTTATTGCAGGTTCGAGGACAAATTGCCGGGAGTGGATGTTTTTGTATGTACTGCAGACCCCAATATAGAACCGCCAACGATGGTGATTAACACCGTGTTATCAGTCATGGCTTATGACTACCCGCCAGAGAAGCTTAGTGTGTATTTGTCTGATGATGCTGGGTCTAACCTTACATTTTATGCACTGTTGGAGGCATCTCGCTTTGCAAGATCCTGGATTCCTTTCTGTAAGAAATTCAAGGTGGAGCCCAGATCTCCTGCTGCCTATTTTTCAGAATCATCAGAACTAACTGATAGTCCTAATGCAGAGTGGACACAAATCAAGGTAAACCTCATCTCTCTGTTTCTTTCTGCTGTTAGGCACAAGATATCTTAGCATGGTTGTAAATGCTGTTCAGGTTATTATATCAGAATTGTGCTTGATTTCTTAGAACACTCATCAGGCTGACACGCTACTTAAATTATGCTTGTGCTGGTTTAGTTCTTTCAAAAGCTTGTAACATTGAGCTTCGTCTTGAAAGTATCCCAAAGCTTGGCTAAAAAGTGTCTGCAGGAAATGATTACTGGCGTGGAGTTAAATTTTCATACGAGTTGATCACAGTAAACTCGTTTGAAGCTAACAACTCCATCTCCACATAATCAAAAATTCTGTTATACATCAAAAACACTTAGTGTGGTCTCCTTTGAATCTAGATTTTGTTTATGTGTTTGTCTACTGGGATATTTAGATCAGTGGGAAGTTTCTGTATTCCCTTTCTCACACTCAATAAAAAAAAAAATCAGTGGGAAGTTTCTGTATTCCTCCTCTCTCTCTCTCTCTCTCTCTCTCTCTCTCTCTCTCTCTCTCTCTCACACACACACACACACTCAATCCCCTTAAAAATTCTTCCAAATTTCCTCTCAGATCTTACTTTAAAATTTCTAAGAATTTTTCTCAAATTTCTTAAGCAACATATGTGAAATGATTTGATGTGAGTTTTTGATGATAAACGAATGAAACAAATATGTGTTGAATTTTGAAAGAGATAGATAAAGGTGGAGAAGGAGGAGAAATATTGAAGAAAAGGATATGAGGATATAGAATTGAGCAGGGATGTAGTGTTTGATAATTTAAATAAGAACAATTTAGTCATTTTTTAAAAAATTAGGCAAGTTAATAGAATTAAACCAGAATATTCTAAAAGAGAGGTAAACTTTAAAATCTAGAAGATTTGGAGAATAAATTTCTAATTTCAATGATTTACGGGTAAATTTCTAAATATCAAAGATTTAGGGTATATATGTAAATAACACTTAAACTTTTCTCTTTTGATTCTTTCTCAATAATCTCAAGAATACTTTTTCAAAATATTTTTTGCAAGCTCTCTCTTTTCTCGTATTTACCTCTCTCTATATAGACAGAACAAGGATTTTCACTCGCTCAAACATGCTCTACGACATAATTTTTTCATGGTTTATCCTCAAAAGATCCTAGATATGATTAATTTTTATGTTAATTATAATATCTAGAATATGTCGGGAATTATCATATCAGAGTTCTAGGTATTCAATATGATATTAACCCTATAATATTGGTCGATATCGCGGTCAATATTATCAATATTGTTGATATTGACGATATTGATATTAAATATCATTGACTGATACCGATACTGATATCGAGATTTTAAACCCCGATAACAATTACTATATACCAGAGACATCCAAATGCATATCATATACTCCTCCGTTTAAGGTATGCCATCCTCTTCATACTTATGCTGCATCAACGGGTATAAGATTTAAAGGTGACCCCCTATAGATAGATTCTAGAGGTGGTTCTTATTCTATTTCTGTGTGGTGTAGCACTTTGCTCCGGTATGAAATTCTAAAGGAAGCCAATGTAGATTCTAGAGATGACCCCAACCACATTCTTTTCGGTGTGGTATTATTAATCCTATAATATTGATCGATATCGAGGTCAATATTATCAATATTGTCGATATTGATGGTATTGATATTAAATACCATTAACCGATATCGATGGTGATATCGAGATTTTAAACTCGATAACAATTACTATATATCAGAGACTTTTCCAAATGCATATCATATACGCCTCCGTTTAAGGTATGCCATCCTCTTCATACTTACACTTCATCAACGAGTGTAGGATTTAAAGGTGACCCCCTGTATATGGATTCTAGAGGTAGTTCCTATTCTATTTTTGTGTGGTATAGCACTTTGCTCTAGTATGAGATTCTAAAGGAAGCCAATGTAGATTGTAGAGATGACCCCAACCACAATCCTTTTCGTTGTGGTATTTTGCTTTGTGCAGTACTTAATTAATTCGATGTGACACTTGGTTTTGCACTTTTGGCCAGTGTTAGCTATAGTATTTGTTGTGCCTGGGAGAGTACTTACCAGAAGGTTTAATATTTAGAAATTTTGCTCGTTTGAGAATGCTTAACTATATAGGTTTTCATAGTTCCTCTCTGAAAATTCTAATTATGATTAATTATTGAGTCTACAGAAACTATTATATACCAGATATGTTCTCTTAATGCATATCATACGTGAGACTATTCACCTGGAGCATGACACTCTTATAGACTTCACATCTTTTTTAACCTCATTTTTCAAAGTCTCTCTCTCTCTCTCTCTCTCTCTCTCTCTCTCTCTCTCTCACACACACACACACACACACACACACACACCCGCGCGCGCGCGCGATCTTGTATGAAATATATAACATATATTCATTAAGGAAATATTTTCTTAATCTCCTGAGGAGGTTCCATAAGCCTGACTTGTGCTATCTCAGTACCAACCTTTTATATTCTTATGAAGAGGCCAAAATTTACTAGAACACTATAATGTCTGCAGAAACTTTTTATTATTGTTCCCTAACTATTTTCCTAATTGTCACGGAGATTCTTAGTCAAACAGTGATCTAACCTGCAGAATGATCATTGATTTCCTATAAACTCCCTCAAAAACCTATGAGATTCTTCTTAGTTGTCTTAATGCGTGGCTACTTAAGGGTCTTATCCTAAGAAGTAAAGATATAAACATGATGCAACACCTAGACACAAAAGTTTTGATGTAAGACTTTATAACCAAGCTTGCCTGCTATATCTAACAGTACACATGACTCAATAAATTCTGAAATAGTCCATTTGAAACTGCAAGGACATTGCAAGAAGTGGTGTGCAATACATATCCAATACGACCATGGCTTCAGAATAAGGTGTCCATGCTGCATAGGCAACAACTCTGTATAAGAAATTCTAAGATATGATAACGTGAGATTAAATCACATTGTAGAGAAAGCAATATGAATAATATTCGCTGATACGATACTGGAAGCTTCTATGAAATTGCTCTTACCCAAGTTACCATGGCCTGGAATTTCATTACCAGTTGGCTGAGGATGACGTCTTCTTGAAACTGACACAAAAAATTTCTAGGGCGATGGAAAGTTTGTTAATATATAAGGCTGAACCTCTTTCTCTCACCTTCACATAAATGTGGCTTTTCAAATTAGCAAAGCCACTTAAAAGTTATGTGCTGTTTCTCAAACCTTGGTAGATCAAGGAGTTTGCTAGTCCTAACCATGAGTTTATGAACAATTTCATCTTGGAAATAGGATATTTCCTAGTCAAAGCTGTTGAATCTCAATTACAGAAAATTTTGCCATTTTGCTTGTTCAACAAGTTCACTAGTCTCTGGTCATGAGTTTAAGAACATCGTGGAAACAGGATATTTCCTCCTCAAAGCTCTTGAAGTTCTAGCTCAATTACAGAAAATTTTGCCATTTAATTTGTTTGTTTATTCTACCCCTTTGAAATTGTAGATTTTGTATGAAGCGATGGAGAGAAAAATCAATGCTGCAGTGGAACTTGGAGGAATTTCAGAAGATATTCGCAAGCAACACAAAGGATTTTCAGAGTGGAGTTCTGTAACAACTTCACGTAATCACCCAGCTATTGTGCAGGTAGATCAAAAATTGAACTTACTTGGAACATGTGTGTGTAGTTTGTCAGTCTTAGAATCAGAGTTAGTAATAATGAAGACCAAAGAATGTGCATCAACTGTATCATCTATGAACCAATTCATTTCCTCATGAAAAAATATACACATATATGTTAATATGAATTCTACCAAATTTGCAAAGTTCACACAAGAAGAAGAGTTCCCTAATCTATCTTTTTCTTTTCCCTTAGATATTAATTGATGAAAGAGACCAGAATGACTGCTATTCTGAGGGATGTTCACTGCCTACGCTTGTTTACATGGCTCGTGAGAAAAGATCCGAATACCATCATAACTTCAAGGCTGGAGCTATGAATGCATTGGTAAACTCAATGCTCATGTTGGATGTTAGCAATCTGTAAAGTTAATATTTTATTTCCAAGTATTATGCAGGTCTAGTACAGCATTGAGGCTGTGATGTGAATCAGAGAGTGCATTATTTTTTCAAAAAAATAAAATAAAAATCTCAAACACTCATAAATGTCTGTACATGTCTCAATCTGCAATGAATTCACATACAAGATCCTATGCTTAGTTTGTGCAATTTGTACTATTAGATTTTTTTTCCTTCTTGCATTGCTTTCGTTTCTTCTAATTTGGAGTCTGGACATCACACCTGACCTTTATAATCATTCAGTATTAATCATCTATATTTCTGTTCCATTGTCATTATTTCTTGAACTTTGTTCAATGTACAGCTACGGGTATCATCGGAGATAAGTAATGGGCCAATCATTCTCAATGTGGATTGTGATATGTATTCTAACAACTCAGAATCAGTGAGGAATGCTCTGTGTTTCTTCCTGGATGAAGAGAAAGGTCATGAGATTGCTTATGTGCAGTTTCCTCAACGCTACAACAACCTCACAAAGAATGATCTCTATGCAGGTTCCTTGAGAATACTTGGTGAGGTGAGTGTTCATGACTGATGAAATTGAAAAGCATTGACCACAAATTATCTTTACTCACATATTATGCACTTTCTTTTTCCTTTTTTCTTGTTTCTTGTTTCTTTTGTTTTCTTTTTCTTTCTTTTTTTCTTTTTCTCAGAGAGAAAATTATACACTTTCTTAATGCTCTACACTGTTGAATTTTTATAAGAAACCTTATACTATACAGTATAGGTAATACTCTTTTTGTTTTGAGGGAAAGGGTTGTGTCAATTATCCCATTCTTTTTATTCATGAACATTTAAAGAACCAAAAAAGTATCATAATGTTATCAAGTTACAATTATCCAGAAGCATGCCAGAGAGTAACAAAATTGCAGTCTATTCCTCTAGCGAGTATGATTTATGTCACAAGAAAGCATCAAAAGCTACCTCAGAAGCGCAAGCAATATCATGTTGGCTGCTCAAGCAAAAAAGAAGTGCAGTCAGCCAAACCCCTTTCTCATCATGCATCGTATAAGGCCCTTCGGGTCACCTCTCTTAGTATGATGATCCACCTACTCTTGCAGAGTGTCCATTAGTTCTAGCAGTATACTCTTAAGCCACTTCCTTATGGCAGTAGTTGGATCCTTTTCCAATTAGTGATATCAGAGTTAATTTTTCCGATTATAGATTTTTCCCCTTTTTGTTTTCTTTTTTCCTTTTCTTATGTTTTTAGTTTAAAATTTATCATTTACTCTCAAGCCAATTTCCCCCCAACAAATTCCCTTGCCACTATCGGCCAAGTTTCTCTGAGGTTCCTCCTGTTTCTCTTTTCCTGACACAGACACCATAAAACATGCTTCCTTAATATCCTTTAACGCAAAACTTCTGCAAAGATTTGCATAACATTCTACTTGTTCATGTCACACAAATGATCTGTACACTTCTGCACATCGTGCATCTACCCAATCCTTGCCACTTCCACTTTATGAGATGGCCATTAGTCAAAATGGCTGTATGGTTGTTAACAAGATAGTTCTAGGTAAAGTTAAAATGATAGCTAGATTAGTCATTTACCAAGGAGAAATTATGCGAAAAGCTTTAGGAGAAGTTTAATAATTGTGTATTTTAGTAACTGTGTAACATGATTTGGTTTATTTTCATTAACTTGCTATTCTACTCATAGCCTTTAATTGTATATTTTAGTAACTGTGTAATATGATATGGTTTATTTTCATTGAGTAACTTGCTATTCTACTCATAGCCTCGGCTTCCTAATTTGTTATCCTCAACCATTGGCTATGAAGGTGGATTTTCATGGTTTAGATGGCCATGGAGGACCGTTGTATGTTGGCTCCGGTTGTTTCCATAGGAGAGAGAGTTTATGTGGGAAGAAGTATAGTGAAGCACACAAGGAGCTGATAGGAGATAAACGAAGCATTGCAGAAGCAAATGCATGCAGCTTGGAAGAGAGAGCAAAGGACCTCGCAACGTGCACCTATGAAGAGAACTCTCAATGGGGAAAAGAGGTCTATAACCTTTATTTCTTTCCGCTAAATGGTTATGTCTATAAATCTGCAACTACATATATGAGCTTGATGTACTGTATTGTTTCATCAGATGGGGTTGAAGTATGGCTGCCCTGTGGAGGATGTGATCACTGGCCTATCAATACAATGCAAGGGATGGAAATCCATTTATTACAATCCTCAAAGGGAAGGCTTCTTAGGTGTTTCTCCGCAGACGTTGTCCCAAGCACTTGTGCAGCACAAGAGGTGGTCTGAAGGGGATTTCCAGATATTTCTGTCCAAATACTGCCCCTTTGTATATGGGCATGGGAGAATAAAGCTCGGTCTTCAACTGTGCTACTCCACATATTGCTTATGGCCCCTAACTCCTTGCCAACACTTTATTATGTTATCATCCCTTCCGTATGTCTTCTTAATGGCATTTCTTTGTTCCCAAGTGTATGCCTCTCTCTCTCTCTCGCTTGCTCCCTCCCTCCATATCTATCTGTCTTCTCTGACACGTGCTAATATATATGTCAAATTGATCTGCAGGTCTCCAACTTGTGGTTTGTGCCATATGCATGTGTAATTGGAGCCACATTCATATATAGCATAGTGGAATGCCTTTGCCATGGATACACACTGCAGGCATGGTGGAATGAGCAAAGGATGTGGTTGTTTAAGAGGACTACTTCATACCTTTTTGCATTCATAGACTCTATCCTCAAGCTGGTAGACGGAAACAGGTCGGCTTTCATTATCACTGCTAAGGTGGTTGATGAAGCGGTCTCAAAGAGGTACGAACAAGAAATCATGGAGTTTGGCTCATCCTCCCCGATGTTCACCATTCTCTCTACTATTGCCATGCTCAATCTATGCTGCTTGGTGGTTGGACTTAAAAGAATGGTAATGGATGAGGGAGTCAAAATTTTAGATTCACTGCTATTGCAAATTCTCATCTGTGGGTGTATAGTTCTTATCGATGTACCCATCTACCAAGCTTTGTTCTTCAGAAGCGATAGTGGACGTTTGCCTACGACCACCACACTCACTTCGGTTCTTTTGGTTCTGATAGCTTATATAATTCTTTTGTTGTAATTATATGGAGCTTTGTTCTTCGATATAATGTGCTCTCTGTTCTGTAGCTAGTAGTAATGTTGTCATTTCACTTCTTTCTTGCTAATGTTGGTAATGGTTAGCTTTTGGATTGCTCTGCAGAACACAATTTTTTGTGATATCTATAAATAATTATTTAAGTGTTTGACATTGAACAAGGTAGTGATTAAGTTCATGCAATAATGGTGTATTTTGTTCTATGATTTCTTTTGGCAACAATTCTAATTAAAATTGTAAAATTTCAGAATGATTACCCAAATTCAAATCTCTAATGCCTATTAATGTACATCTATTAAATTTTCCATTCTTATATCAAATGTTTTATGTCTGTGTATCAATGTAAGTAAAACATCTGCATTGTGCTTAGAACAGTACAAGGTTTGAGAAAATTAGGATAATATAATCCAAAACTGTTCACATCAATCTTAGTAAACAAACCAAAACCAAAACATTTTTTCCTTCTATTTTTTTGTTCCTACTCTTGTGTGAGCAAAAGAGATCAGTCTTCTCTGGCTGTATATGTTTCCTTCTCCTCCTCTCCTCCTCCTCCTGTTTTTCTTTTTTCTGTGTATGGTTGCATAGAAAATGATCAGAAAAATGGTGAAACTTAAGAGGGATAAAGATGCATGGGGCTAACAACAGAACGTTTGATCAAAGGATTTTATTATTTTGCCCTTTCATTTAACTTGAATTTTATTTAGACTGATCATTTGGGCCATTTAAAGGTACGGGGGGCTAAATTAATTTTTTTAGTGTCGACTATCGACGGTTTATAAAAAGTTGTTTGATCAAAAGGTCTTTTGCAAATTGGAGGTCCAATGATGGGGTTTAAACATATTCCCAAAATAACATATGAAAATGCTCTCCGATTTAATTGGGCTGGAGATTTGAGGAGAATCACGTAATTACAGAAAAAAATTGGAAATATTAGAAGCTAAAAAGGTGGGAAAAAAATCAAAAAAAAAAAAGGTGAAGTAATCCAACGACCAAATTTCCTTCTTTTTCCTTGTTTCCCCATTGAGTTTTTACAAAAATGGAAGGATGCTTCTTGCGGATTTTTGGTGCACATTTCTTATTATTACTACTATTAACAATTTCCCTTTGTTCTTGTTTTCAACAGCCATTGGGATTAGATTTGTTATAGATCGTGATGAGTGCTTCACTCACTCATTCCCCTACGAAGGAGACATACTTCACGTGTCCTTAGTCGTGCTCAACTCTGATACGCCATGGAGCTACATCGACGGTGGTGTTGATCTTCAGGTGCACTTTTGATTGATTAATAATTATTCTTGTTATCATGAGTTCATCTTGACATTATTTTGGTTTGTGATCATGGTTTTTTTAATCTAATTATGTAGTTTGATTTGTGCCAATTAATTGTGCCGTAAAGATGGAGTTTTCCCTCTTTCAGTTTCTGTAATTTGGGTAGGTTTCTCGTGCTTGAAATCAACAAAGTGCGCAATGTGGCGAGAAACTGGAAGTAGGATGCCAATCTCTTGTGACTTCTTTTGATTCATTATGCGAGTGACTCCTTTTGATTCATTTTGTGAGGAAAGAATTCACTTGTTTAAAATTTTCCCCATGAAAAAAAGTTTTTGGTATTGTGATCAAGATCAAAGAACAAAAGTAGGGTAGTTTCATGATGTGTTGATGCTGTGGGTCGTCAGGATTTTTTGTTTTGATAATGAAAACAGATATAAATTCACCATTAGATCAATGCATCGACTTCTTAATTCTGTAAGGCAGAAGTCTGCAGACGCTAATCCCATTTTGAAGACGACATATCCTCATAAGGTTTGGGTGTTCCTTTGGCTTGCCTGCGAGATCACTATTCTTATTTGGGGACATCCTCTTGCATGGGAAGTGACACCCTAATGTATGTGTTTTATGTCATAACAACGCCGAGTTAGGGAACCACCTCTAACTACACTATCATATTGCTGCTTCACTGTTCTAACAATCCATACTCCATTGAGGATCTTTGGTTGGCTTGGAGTAGGTCCAGGCGTGTAGGGAGGAGAGGATTATCTGGGATATATTGTTGACGACCATTTGTTGCACAATATGGAGGGAAAGAAATCAATAATCTCTAGAGATCATAGTTTAAAATCTTGGTATCTATATCTCTTAATGGTTTTAGTATCAATATCGTGAATATCGGCTGTCAATATCAGTATCGGTCATATCGGCCCCAATATTGGTATATGTCAGGTATCTTAAAACTTTATATGATATTGCTGATATAAATTGAAATCGGCCTATATTTGAAACCATGCTAGAGATGTTAGAAATCAGAAGTCAAACATGTTTTATCTGTAATTGTGATTTCTCTATTTGTAGTGGTCTCTCTCTCAGGAAGCTAGATATAGTGGGTTGTTACTCCTTGCACAATAGTCCATCAATCCTATCAACCAAATGCCTCCAGTATGAATTGGCATAACAGGACTGATGATGGGAACATCTAATTCCTACAATGCTTGCACCCTCGTCTCCAGAGATGATCACTTACTGCTTTGGGACTCTGGATGGTTTTCGTATTTTGTGGGGTGAGGGGTTACTTTGTATTCTTTTGTTGGAATCGCGCATGCTTACACTCTAGTTTCACTCAATCCTTTCCAGTGGAGCGCAAGTTTTTTGTGTGTGCGCGCGCGTGCGTGTGTTGTTGGGGGTTTTTTTTGGGGGGTCCTTAAACCTACTGTAATTCTCACAAAAGAATGTGAAGGAACACCGGATAGTGTTCTATTTTATAAGAAACTCTCTCTCCTTTTATTTTCTGGCTTTTGTTTTCTCATATTCCTGGTTGTATCCATCAAACAAGTAAAATGAGACAAATAAAAAAGATGGAGACATGTTTTTTTTTTTCTTATTAGAACATGATATAATAGGAAACCCTAAGCAAATTGCTGTCTTTTGTAGATCCTTTTTTAGTCCATGATGGTAGTATTTGGTGCGTGTGTTTTGTTTTTTGTTTTTTTTTTTTTTTTTTTTTTTTTTTTTTTGGGGGGGGGGGGGGGGGGGGGGGGGGGGGGGGGGGGGGGGGGGGGGGTGGGGGGGGGTTGGGGGGGGGTGGTAATACATAGGAAACTAATAGTTTTTTCCATTTCATCTTATGCAATTATTTCCATAGATGACACCTAATATGATGGTAGATTTTTCGGAAGGAGGGAGAAGCTTTTAAGCTTCTGAAACCTTGATATTTGTTATTTTCCCATCACTAAAGAACAAGTTGATGGAGAATCCATCGTGAAACAAATTAAAAACTCTATTTTTGAAAATCATTGAAATACATGATAGGTGTCCATGAGATATAAGGGTCTTCTTGTTTGCTTGATCCTTATGCAAGAAGTTCTCGCACAACCTTTTTTCTTGTCCTCGGAGGTTTTAGGATTGTTGATGGCAATGAACTCTGTCTTCCAATCACCATTTTTGATGACCCAATGGGCATTCTAGAGGTGCAACATATTTATATTACATCTACGTGTATCACAATCATTTCCCTAAATGTGTACAAGTCTAGGATGCACAACAACAACAGTAACTAAGCCATTTATCCCAGATATTTGGGGTAGGCTACATGAACCAAAAGAGAAAAGTCTAGGAAGCACAAACAATTCAAATGTAGAAATACACGTGTCAGACACATGTATCGGATATGATACTTCTATTTTCAATGTAGTTTCTAGAATTTGTTGTGTGTCATTGTGTTATGTCATATCATGTCCCTTAGGTTATATAGCTAGACAATGGAGAATCTAAGATTACGAGTTCTCTGTTGTCCAACTATGTGCCATACCGTGTCCCTTAGGTCACACAGCTAGACGATGGAGAATCTAAGATTACCAGTTTTCTCCCTTTTTATTATCCTGGAGAATTTGCTGTGTCATTGTGTTGTGTCATTTCATGTCCCTTAGGTTATATATTTGGACCATTTGTTTTCAATGTATTGAATTATGTCCACCAAATAGGATTGGGAAACAGAGCAACTCGTATTGAATTATACTTTTTATGCTTCAGTTTCAGCTTCAGTTCTGTTGTCTAGCTGTTGAAGTGGTGTTGTACTCAGTTGATGAGAACTAAACATAACATGTAATAATGTGGATGCAGCAAGTGATGAGCAAAAGGGCAACTCAGAAGGCACTCTTCGAGTTTGCAGCGCTTATTGGGGCCTGTGTGCTTCAAGTCTACCTCTTGCGCTGCCTTTTTGAACAAAAGCTTCGCATCTGCAGGTCTAGATTCATCAGCAGTAACTAAACACATTTCTTTTGGTAGTGGTAAATTGTAGGACAGATTACGCAAGTCTTTAACATCTTATTAGCATCCCTGCATATTGGAATGCTATAGTTTTGTGTATAGGGGTTGCTATTACTTCAGCATTTGTATGTCATCTCTTTTATCAGATTTATGTAGACTGATGTTCCAATTCACAACAGTGACGATGCTTCTTTTTTCTATAAGATTCATTGTGTAAGGACTTGAAGTTCTTGTTGGTTGGAACTGTGATATTTCTTAGAACATGCAGATCAATTATCCTAATAAAACAAATTAAATTAACTTCCTAACATGCTGCAAAAAAAAAATTAAAACAGAAAATTAAAGCTGCTCTGGGGAATGCAGTTGCGTAGTCGCTGCCTTAAAGGATTAAAAGCCCGTCTCTTTACCCAGATGTTGGTTCGGCTTTGTCAGTAGCAGTAAAAGAATCCCCCGAAATCATCAACACACTCGACCTAGGACAGTAGGCAGACAGAATTGTTACCCAGAAAATTGAAAAAAAAAGATATTTAACAGTGGGTGAAAGAAAATGTATCTGTATATATATCAGTTTTCAGTTGTGTCTCAGAGAATGAATAGAGAGAAATTCTTTTTATAGGAGCAGAGCTCTACCTGTTACTAACAGCACAGCCGCCGCACAAAATAAGCGCACGTTCAGGGTTAGTTGCAATTAATGTGCAACAACTCCGCACGTTCGCAGATCCGCTTTTACCGGGTTAAGAAACGTTACAAATCAAAACAATAAAAGACTTGGGTTGAGTGAGACGGAGCTTAGAAATATGTAGTGCATTCGTATCTACAGGGCGTGAAGCGCATGCCACCCAATCCGGCCCGATTCAGCGCGTGTGCGCACATGTAAGGAGTGTGCTCATGGCCTAACACTCATAACAACAAGCTTAGAAAGAGTTGGTATATATACCACTCAAACTTCTTTAGCCTATCAAATGTGGGACTAAGAACCAAAGACAAAGAGAGAAACTCAAGTTTACCTCCAAACCAAATACATCCAACAGTTCTCTCATGGACTGACTAAACAAAAGATTTGAAGTCATTGCATATATGAGGACTTGCAGTTCTCCTTTCATGGACCAAAGTCTTGACATAAGATTGAAGTAAGGTGTTGCTTCTATATGTCAAACTAACCGTCAGCATCTACAATTAAAGACTTTTTGAGAGTCCTCTCCTTTGTGATTTTACCTTCTTTCCTATAACTTTTGTTGACTGCCTTTGAGGCGATTTCTTCTC